>MU270703.1:0-30799 GCA_021432625.1 Leptodontidium sp. 2 PMI_412 | reverse complement strand
AGCTTCGACTGTTCTTCACGTGCCTTTGTAAGGGTATAGGCTTGTACAATCAAGTCCCTAGCGTTTAGGATGAGGTCCCTTGGTGATTTGTTTGTTTCTTGAGACAATCTGAGGGCTTTATTGGTAGGATCTCGGTTGGGAAGGGGGCCAGGGCCTCTTTTCCTAATTGGTCGGGTAGGGCGGGGAGGAGCGGCAGAAAAATCCGCAGAAGAAAGGGGCATCTCAAGGTGGTCAGATGAGAGGGGGGCCGTATTCTGTACAGTGGTTGAGTTCGCAGTGTTGGAATAAGGAAGGGTAGGGCTAGACGCCTCTTCTTCCGTGTCTCCAAGGATAATCGTTGGGTCTGAGGGGGGGAAGGAACCAAAAGGGTCACTTAATGCCTCCGGCGGGTCAGACAACTCCATTGGTCCAGGACTACTCGTCATCTTGAATGACTAGCGGGCCTGGATATAGGGAGTTCTAGTAGTTTATAATGAAATAGAGTTGGAAATTGAGAGTTCGCAGGGGGGTCAAAAGATTCGATAATCTGTGACTCGCATAAGTAATTAGGCATACTGGCCACCATGTCTCGCTTCTTCGTATGAAGTGCAGAATCCTGACCAATGATCTGGTTTACTTTGGTAAATTGAGTTCAGGAACGTATTTCATTGACTTGTATTAGTCAAGAAGTAGAGTTGACAGCGTATCGGAATCTATTCTCAGCAGCCGAATTGGTTACACATGCATCTCCCATGTTTCTGATAGGAGTAGAGC
Organism: Leptodontidium sp. 2 PMI_412; assembly: GCA_021432625.1. Lineage (NCBI taxonomy): Eukaryota > Fungi > Ascomycota > Leotiomycetes > Helotiales > Leptodontidiaceae > Leptodontidium > Leptodontidium sp. 2 PMI_412. The sequence goes on along the minus strand of MU270703.1, from coordinate 30,046 downwards.
CAATTTTACGGATACGATTAGCGAGGCCCGAAAGCCATGAATTTCTGGTATATAGATCTAGTGACTGCAAGGCGAGCTCTCTCTCGTGAACGTTTCCATTATTCGGCGTCATCTTTCCACTTGCTTTCAAATTTACACAATATGGATATGATGAAAGCATGGCAATGCCGTTCGGCACCGGGCCCTGTCGAGGAGAGACTGTCTTTGGCTGCTGGAGGTATTCCCAAACCAACGATTACTGACTCTCAAGTTCTGGTAGAGACTTATAGTGCGGCACTAAACCCCATCGAACACAAGATGTTAGAACTTGGCCTGGCTAAGATGCTGATGTTCCGGTCGCCTGTCACGCCTGGGACGGATGTATGCGGTCGCATCACGATGATTGGGAAGAATGTGGCTTCTTTCAGTGTTGGCGATGTTGTCTTTGGGCAATGTGATGGAGTTCTTGGTAGTGGGTCTCTCGCCGAGTTCGTCGCAGTCTCGAAAGATGCAATCGCATTAGTTCCAGAAGGGCAAAATCCGGACAATATGGCGTCGATCCCTGTGGTTGGAATGACATCGTACCAAGCATTGAAGCCACACGTCAAGCAAGGCACCAGAGTTTTTATCAACGGCGGATCGGGAGGTACAGGGGTTCTGTCAATACAGATCGCGAAGGCGCTTGGGTGCTACGTGACGACTTCTTGCTCCACCGCCAACATCGAACTCTGCAAAAGTCTTGGGGCTGATGAGGTACTCGACTACAAGTCTGGAGACATCATCAAGCAATTGCAAAGCCAAAGGCAAGCCTTTAATGTCGTTCTCGACAATGTCGATTCCCCGGCAAACTTGTACAAGGTGTCGCATACATTCCTCGAGCCGGATGGGAAGTTTCTGCAGGTCGGACTGGGAATGAGCCTGAGTGCTATGAGGCAATTGGTCAGCAATATGATGCTTCCTGGCTTCCTGGGAGGTGGGAAGAGGAGCTATATTGTTGTCACGGCAAAAGCCAACTCTGCTTCCTTTGAGCAGCTTGCAAAATGGATCCAGGACGGAAAGGTGCGGGCAGTTTTGGACTCTACATTCGAGTTTGACGATGTTCCGAAGGCTTTTGAGCGGCTCAAGACCGGTAGAGCCAGGGGGAAAGTTGTAGTGCGTGTCAAACGGCCATGAGGAAATATTCTTGAGGTTAAGTTGGCGCTGGGAACTGTCCGTTCACTTTGAAGTGGTTCCTTGTGAATCCATCGGGCGCTCCTGCTTCCCACGTAACTGTCAAGTTAAATGTTTTAACATTAGCGCAAGGACGAAATGGGAGGGTTGGAAACGCTTGAATATGAGAAAACAGAGACACAATGCCCAAAAGCTTCAAGAAGCCCACTTTGGACACATTGCAGTCACCCATCGTGAAGGTCCAAATCCAAAATAAAGCTACAGAGGAAAGTAGAACCATCCGAATGGTAACAGCGCAACATATATTGAGTGAGATGCATGGGAGACAGGCAAATGCCAAGAGCACAGTTCCCATCTTCCCGCAACTCTTGCAGGCTGTGTAACATTCGCTTGAAAACATGGAGTAGTTTTTATTCGAGTTCTATGGCTCATACTCGTCAGCTCCACAACTGATCCTTCGAGATTAGCTTTCTAATCTGCACGGATTGGCCGGAAGCGAACATGAATCGCATATAGAGGTGCGGATGAGAAGCTGCTTGCACGCTCCGTTCCGGTAACCGGCACGTTATAAATTCTGTACTAGAATAGAGGATGCCGCGTAATAAAGTTTAATTGTGACAACAAATCCAATGGTTCAGATTTTGCTAGCAAACTCAGATAACTGTGGGAGTGTCAGTTCCTCTCGTACAGAGAATATGGTGCATTATAGAATCTTGTATTCTGAAGTCGACATCACTTTGGTGTAAGGTCTTTAGCGAAGCATTTTTTCTTGACCGACCGTCACGATATTTAGTCACTGACGAATTTCATGCCGCAAAGCTTTCTGAAGATTTTTCTTGCGCAAAAGAGCTGATAGGCCTCTTAAGTTCAAGAGGGTTATCATTAGGAATAAAGATCCCTCTCGCACTTGGCTTAATTATCCCCTACCACGGAGTGAAAGGCTTAGTCACAACTACATGTCTTACTATTCGGCTTCTCCTAGGCTGGGGTCCGGGAACGGGAGCAAAGTCAGCCGTCTTGTTGACGTATATATCACTTTTGAAAGTTTAATTGCGAGGGGGATGAAGGGTAAGCCGAGTATAGATGCGAGATTCCGAAGTGATTGGCCATTCCAAGCTTCGCTTGATCAAAAATACCCGCTTTGTATCTACTCTCACGTATCGATGGGTCTTGGTCTCACCTTCGCACACGGCTCTGAGTTCTTGGGATTTTCGGAAGGATCCTGCATCTGAGTTTAAGTCCTATCATCATCGTCGTCTGTCGTTTCACAAATACCAACATAAACCATGCTGATGCTTGCGCCATGCTTAAGATTTTGATACCGGAACATCGACTCCCCGTAAGGAAAAGGGGTTTCAAGTGGGTCTCGTCCACCCCCGAAAGGTGGTGAGGGCGATGAAATCTTAGGGAAGCATTAATCCCTATTATCAAGCTGATGTCTCGCCTTCTGTATTCTGTGTTGACCTAAAATCAGCGCTGTGTCTTGGAGTCATAACTCCAACTCGTATCCGCTTGAAGACCTTACGTGACGAAGGGTATTCTTTCGAGGTGGTTTCCATGTAATTACCATGATTGTGCGATTATTCGATCAATTGAATGCACCGACAAAGCGCAGCTCATTATGATATAGCACCAATGGTTCCAAGATCATAACTTGACATTGTACGTTTACGGTAAGTCAGTCTAAGCTTTCTTAAAATTGTCCCCCTCGACATCCCCCTTCGCCAGTGACACCATAAAAGTCCTAGACTTGACTGCCCAAACCAGCAAACTCGGCACCCTCCACCCAAAGACCTGCCCTACCCCACCACTTGCTCCAACAGGTACAACCTGGCTGGTCTTCATCGTCTTGAACTCTTTCTGTACAAACACCCCCTTCTTTCCCGGCCGCTTTCGCGAGATCAATGCCAATGCTAGTTCCGACCGGAGCAACGTTGCCAAAGGCATCCACTGAGGTGCCGCCGCTGGCCGTCCCGATGTCTCCAGCAGCGTAAACACCCGGAATTGGCGTGCGCAGTGTTTTATCATCGTTAACGACATATCCATGACCGTTGAGCCAGGCCCGGGGGAGGAATGAGGAATTGGGTTTTCCACCTGTGGCGTCAATGAATACATCTACTTTACGCAAGGAGCCGTCGCTGAGGGCGACACTCGTGGTGCCATCTGGATTCTCCTTGCTCGACGATACCTTGATGTTGTGTATAGTCTTCACACCCAGAGCCTTGAGCCTTGACTCCGCGGATGAGCCGTTCCCAGCAACTAACTTGGGAAGCAGACGCGAAGTTCCCGAGAGAATCGTGGTATCATGCAGACGATATTGCGCGCCTATCTCTCCTGCTGTCTCAACACCAATAGGTCCACCGCCTGCAATCAGCACAGACTTGCCAGAGTCAAGTTTCTTGCGAATCGAGGATATCCCGGATTTGACGGCCACTTCGCTTTCGTTGAGCCATTGCTGATGGATACTGTTTGCTTCGTGGAGTCGATGGCAACGGCTTTGCCCACGACGTGGGTAAACTGAGAGGCGGGATAGGATGCGAATGCCGGTGCAATGGGCAAAAATACTTTGTCGAAGGGGATCATGTTCTCACTGACGAGAAGACGTGGACATGCGATATTCCAGTAGAAGTCGACGTTGGGAGTGACGATGGTGACATGATATGAAACCGAGGTCAGGTCGGTGAGCTTGGGGATGACATGGCGGAGAAGATAATGTGCCACGTTGATTCCAGCATGGTGTCCTCCGAGGATGAGGATCTCATGGGATGAAGACATATTGACGGGTTTTGTTTTTGAGGTTGATGACAGGGAGAACGAGGCCAAAGCAATGTAGCGTAATGTTCGTACCGAGAGGGCGAAGCCTATGCGAGACAAATAAAGTCCGCTCCGGCTGATTAGCAATTGGAATGGTGGCGGGCGCAACGGAACCGACTTTCCATTGAACCTTGTCAATGCTTTGCTTTGGTATGAGTCCTGGACTATAATTGTACGAGGACATGTACGAGTACAGTACAATACAATTCCGAGATACAGGCACACCCGCTAATCTGGTCCGGGACGGGACTGCAGCAGCCCAAATGAAGCTGCAACATTTCTACTATCGGTTCCTCCCATCACGATGGCTTTTCTAAAGGGATCAGGAAGTTGAACCCATGCTGTGGTCGCGTGCTGGTATGGCGGCCATGCGAACTTGATTTTTCGCATGCCCACCACACGCATGCTTATTTTGGCACTACCCTTGATCCCATAACAGAACTTTGAACTGGTCATTGATCTCTTCCGGATCTCCAGCAGACACTGCCGCAGACATTTCTCTCTCTAAGGAGGCTCTCAATGTTTGGATATTTGTTTCTCTCCACAGTCTCCTAGGCGTGGTCGACTGGAGGAATAGGGGGAGACATGACGGGAAAAAAAGTTGAAGTGGAATGGAAGCGGTGTGAGTCCGAGAAATAGTTTCTTGTTGACTTGGAAGAGAAATTGGTTCATCTTGGAGCCCTTAATATACTAGAAAACACGCCAATGACACACCCTAACATGAACTTGGATATAGATAAAACTTTGAATGCTTTGAAATTCGAATGAAGGCCCACTTTAAGCCCCTCAACCGTAAATCGGTGGAGGGCTTCAAACGATCAGTCACAGAATACGTGGGAGAGCTCAAACTCCGCGCTTCCATACAACGTTTCTTTTTATAAAAGTCGGCGCGCGTGACGTCCTTACATCTTCCAAGTAAGAATATTATCTTAAATCACTGGATAAGCATCGATTGCGTTGATGATTTTTCGCTTCTAGTCATTGCCAAGTTTATTTTCCCAGCCGGCCTTGGCAAATTGAGAGCCGAGGCTTTTCCAGGAGTTACTCGGCCGTAAACGGCGGAAGAGTCTCTCTCTCTAACAAAACGTATGCAACACAACGGGCGAACTCTTCTTTCTCCGTCACTGAGAACCGGATAATTCCCATGGTGCATTCCTGTGGAGCATTTCTGCAATGCTTTCCAAGCAGGTGAGCTTACTGTAATCTCCATTTTGGGTAAGAGTGAGTATTTCTTCTTCTCAAGGTTTGTTTGGGGACAACGAATCTGATGAGTATATAGGTCTTCATTCTTTCGTCTTCTCCGTCCCTTATTCCAGAAACGGTTCATTCACCTCCCCTTCACACTTGTTCATATCAGAAATCCTTAACTGTCTATCTCTGTCTCATCAGACATTTCATAAAGTCGAACATTAGCGCTATCAAAATGCCATCCTTCAACCACAGCACCACTGGCAAAGAAGTCGTCGAGGCTTTGCTGATAACGTCAAAGGCAAAACATGTAAGTCATAATCCCCTCTCAACGGCCGATCCAAGCTTTAACACAAACACTAGTTGTTATTACCGGCCCCAGCGTCCAGGCTGGCCACTAAGTCAGTCAGTCAGTTATCAGTTGAAGATATATTCACAACTTACTGACTGACGTAAAATCGCTGTAACTGATCAACTGACTGATGAGATATTTGGGAGCTGATAAGTTAGTTCTAAAAATAGAATATATTATATGTCGAGAAGTACAGCTTTGTAGGCGCCAGCAAACACAATTGCTCTCCTATTGACCCAATTTTTCAAGCATTCCTGGTGCCATAGAGTTGTTCCTGATAATTGAGAGCTCTCTGCAGTTGTTTGCTTTGCACAGGACGAGAATATTCGCTCACACTCAGAGCTCATAGCTGGAATAGCTAGAAAATCAAACGCCATTGCTGCTAATTCAGGCCATTCCTTCTCCTTTTGTTTCCAGTACTCCAACGCACTGATTCCGTCAACTGGCCCCTCTTGGAGATACCAATAGTATTGGTCTCTACGGCCTGTAATCGTTGGAGCAACGCGCTTTGGTGTCGGTCTAGCGTTTGTAACGATATCTCTTAAAAGAGAGCGTGGAGGTTGCTGTTGATTAGTAGGCTCAGGGGAAAGAGTAGCGCCACGAGCATTTCCAGGTGATTTGTATTCGTTCTCCCATAACCTCTTGAATGAGGCCTTTCCATTTAATACAAAAGAAGCCATATTTCCAGTCCAATTCTTTTCAAAAAAGGACCATTTGAAGCCAGGGTGGAGTACCATCGAGGCTTGCCACGCAACAGAATTGTCGGTCTTTTTATACCATTTCAAAGTAGCTTCCCAAGCCAAAGTAATAGACTTTTGTATGCCTTCGTGTTCGTTGAACTCTCCGCGTTTGGCTCGTAGCTCTAGCTCTTCAAAGTGGCCAAGAATATGCTCCAAACACAGTAACGTCTCCCAAAGAGCTCCATGGGATGGCGTATCTCCCTCTTCCTGTAGGTCCGCGTTGCCTTCGAGGTCTTTAGTAAGTCGGAATAGCGGTTCTAGCTGGTCCATAATCACTTCTAAGGTCTCCCATTCTGATGGCGACAAGTAGTCGTTGGCGAATATTTCTTGATCCAAAGGCTCTGTAGAAACACGTAGTTTGAAGGCGTATGCGTCAAGAGCTTCACGTAATTCAAGACCGCGACGAATCATCGAGTATGTAGCATTCCAGCGTACTCCTCCGTCAATAACAAGCTTCCACTCCTTGCCTTCAGCCTTGCCAGTATTAAGTGTTGTTTGGAGGTCCATAAACAGCTCTGTACGCTTTCCTGAAGCTAGCACGTGTTGTACTAAGTTGTGTAGCTTTCCAACCTCTCTACGGCGCCTCCAAAGCTGACGTCTACCTTCAGGGCTAGCCTCCTTGTAGTCTCGATCGAATGAAGCCTCATCTTGACCGAATAAGTATGCTCCAGCGATAAGGTTGAATACGTGGCCCATACAGCGTAATCTTTTCTCTTCGGGGTCAAATCCCCACTGTCGGCCAAGCTCTGCGAGAGTAGTATCATTATTTGTCGCATTATCAAGGACGAACCAACCAAGGTTGTGTTTTGTGATTCCGAATCGTTCAAGTAAAGGGAGGAGGACAGAGCACTGTTCTGTAAAAGGTAAGCCTTAGAGAGAGTATTAGGGAAGGGGATGTATACCAACACCAGTCTTGCCATGGCCTGGCAACTCAGGAAGCCCAATCAAGCGTGTAACTCCCTGATAGTCATAGTTAACAAAGTGTACAACAACACCAAGTACACTGATCTTCTCTCTCTTGGATCCCCAGCCGTCAAAGGTAATAGTAACCCTAGACTTAGCGTCGCGAATCTCTTCAATAACCGTAGGTTCAAAGTGCGCGAAGTATTTGTGAATCCAGCTCTCTATAGTAGAGTGCGACGAAGGTACAGCTTTTGCAGCATCCATACTGGCGATTTTGAAGCACCGGATCAGTCGTTTAGAGGTTGCTTTGCGGTGTTTTACGCCTTCGCAGATGATCCATTCAAGGAAGGCATTACAGAACTCTTGCTGACGAAAAGGGATGACCTGATCATACGTATTATTGACTATTCCGGACGCCTGGAACGTCTCCGCTGTACTCTTTTGCCTCCATATATCTCCTCCTTCGTCTAACATGTGCTTTTCGTAGAGATGGCGCTTTGCATTATCAAGAGTATTGGCGTTGAAGTGAAATTCTAACTCGCGGCTAAAGACCTCATCGTGATGGCCTATTCAATTAGTCAAGTACTCTATAGATTTATATAGGGAATACATACAAAGCTTACAGCACCAATACACTGGATTCCCAGCCTTGAGAGTGTTTGACAGAGCATAGCCAAGCTTCCACACCCAAACGGTTCTTGATCCCTTAGAGGCTCCTGCTAGTACCATTCCTCTTGCAAATCTCTGGGGGTATGGCTTCCGATCGTCAAAGAGAGGCTCTCTAAAGTCGTATGGAGAGTAGTCTGTTTTGTTGCTCTCCTTTTGAGGCTGGAAGGGGTTGTAGAGCTCATTGTAGTGTGGTATGGGCCTCTTGCATTGGTCCCGTAACACCTTTGGCTGGAGCGGCCCTTCAGGCGTCGACTTGCCCATCATTTGAGCTAGAACGTTCGGAATAACTCGAGAAGGTGCTGCAGATACTGTGTTTTCGTCTGTATCGGACAGATCAATAGTGGATGCGTGAGATGAGGCCATTTTGTTGAGGTTGTAACGATAAATGATAAAAATACGTGTAATTCTACGATCCGGGTATTCAAACTTTCCTAAAGGTTGTGCTTAGTCACGATATCCACCAATCAGAGGCCTAGAAGCTAGCTCAGCGAGGTGGCCGCCCCTACTAAAAATATCCCGGGCATCATAACACCCCTCTGAAAAAGGTAAATATCACACTACTCCTTACTCAAAAATTACTAAAAATATATATATTAACTTATAAGCAACTGATCTAAATATCTTCAACTGACTGGCGTGTTTAATAATATATTTGAACTGACTGGCTGACGTTGAAGCGCGCAGCTGATTTAGTTGGCTTATCTCGACTGACTTAGTGGCCAGCCTGCCAGCGTCAAGTCAATCGGCGCCGAGATCGCGATCTCCCTTGCCCATGGCTCACCATCAGCCATTCTCCTCCTCGGGCGCACAGAATCCAAAATCGCTCCCGTAATTGAGCAAATCAAGGCTCTCAACCCCCCTATCACTGTCTTATTCATCCACCTTGATCTTGCCGACCAAGCGTCTGTTCGTAAGACCGCTGAAGCTGTCAGTGCCAAAGTTGAGAAGATCGATTACCTGATCAACTCTGCTGGCGTGATGGCTATCCCTACTTTCGAGACGACGAAAGAGGGGATTGAGTTGCAGTTTGGAAGTAACCATGTTGGGCATTTCCTATTAACCAATTTGTTGCTGCCGAAGGTTGAGGCTGCGGGTAAGGGAGCCAGGATTGTTAATGTGAGTAGTAGCGGGTTTGAGCTTGCTGGTGTGAGGTTTGATGACTACAATTTTGAGGTAAGATCTTGTTCTGGAAATGGGGTGTATAGAGCTAATTGGGTGAAGGAGGGCAAGGCTTACAGCCCCTGGCTGGCATATGGACAGTCGAAAACGGCGAATGTGCTGTTCTCAAAGGCATTGGCGCAAAAGTTGAAGAACAGAGGCATTCAATCATACCCCCTGCAACCTGGATGTATGTTCTCGTCTTGAAATTCGAGCATTACAGATCTCTAACTGGAACAGTGGTCATGGAGTCCAATCTCTCTAATCATGTCACGCCTGAGATGTTCGCGTCCGCGTTGGAAATTGGCAACAAGGATCGAGGCGAAAAAGAATTGGTAATGCCGCAGGCGAAGACGTTGCAAGAAGGTTGTTCTACTGCTCTTGTAGCGGCTTTGGATCCTTCAATCGAAGGTAAGCAAGATTTAGCTCGAAGGACTCATCTCAAGTGCTGACGCGACGCAGGACAATCAGGAGGTTTTCTGGAAGATTGTGTGGTGAGGCCCATCGAGCAGAAATATGCTACGGCACAAGAGAACATTGAAAAACTGTGGACGTTGAGTGAGAAGTTGGTTGGTCAGAAGTTCAGTGTGTGATTAAGGTAACAAAGGAAGAAGCGAGCGGAGACAGGCGAGGCATCAGGGATGGTTGAATGCCACCCCCATGGGTTCAGGCGAGAATGGTCGAAAGATTTGGATGAATTCATATATTGCTGCCAGTGCTTGTTTCACTGCCATGAGTCGATGGGAATCGGGTCTACCTCTGCACGATCTTCCTCTAATGCAGCTCAGATGTGTAAAGAGCTCTCGAGCTGCCCAATGTTTCCTTTCCCTGAGAGAATAAGGCACATGCTCTGATAGCAAGCTTCGGCTACCAACTCCACTTTGCACCTATAAAGGCGAATCCACAAAATATTCTTAATATGGGTACAGGAACTGGAATGTGGGCCATTAACAGTGGGTTAATCAGTGAACTTGGACAAGACCCCAGGCTGACTTCTCTGTAGTAGGAGATCAATATTCGAGCGCCAACATTTTAGGCGTCGATTTAAGTCCCATCCAACCCATCTGGGTTCCACCAAATGTTAAATTTATCGTTGACGACGTCGAAAGTCCCTGGCTTTACTCTAAAAATCACTTCGATTATATACACTCTTGGCACATGGTTATGGCTATTCGGGACTGGCCCAGACTGATGCGGCGAGCGTTGGAGTGAGTCTGGCGTGCTACAGTAAGGCCTGGCAATTTCTGACGTTACAGCAGACATCTCAAGCCCGGAGGATGGATGGAGACGCAAGAGATCCACCACCGCTCCTCTTGCCACGATGGAAGCATGCCACTGGATCATCCAGTCGCGCAATACTGGGGCCTTGTCAGCGATGGACTCGCCAGCTTGGGTGTCAACTCCGACGCGACATTACTGCTGGCCGACATGATGCGCGATGCAGGATTCATCAACGTAACGACTCGAATCTTCCACGTACCGATAGGCAGGTGGCCGAAGAACAAAGTGTTGAAGATGGCAGGGCTGTACTGGAGAGCGATCCTGCTTGACGGTGCTCAACCAATTGCTCTGGGGCCTTTGACTAGTGGCCTGAAGTGGAGTCGAGAACAGTTGGAGATGCGGCTGGTGGAGGTTAGGAAGGCGTATATGCATGAGTGGGTTCACAGTCATATGCCGCTGTATATAATATATGGGCAAAAACCTGAGGAGGGAATGGGCATGGGTACGGGGATGGCAGGATATGAATAGAGAGGACCACTGTGCAAGAAGGGAGTGCGAGGAAGAAACCCTCACAATGTCACCAATCCAGTGGAAAGGGATAGTCAGCTAAAGTCGGGGTTTTGAACTGTGTTGAATATTATTCTTGTGGTCTGGGCGTACGCCTTCTCCGTCGCGACCAGGTTTGGTCCGATCCATGGCGGACTCGCTCAATGCTGTCGAGTGAGGGGGCAACAATTCTAGTACAGGACTGCTAGAGCTTCACAAAACAATAAACCTTTTCATACCGGCTTTGCGTATGATGACCTTTTTCTTAGTTTTTTCCCCCTTAACCATTGTCGATGCTTTCGACGTTTCGATTTCTCCTACTCAAAACTTAGATAACAATCCAAGGAGCAACATGATTGGTTACAATTCAAGACTCTGATTTAAGTTCAAGACATGCGATATGCAACAGAACTCGACTATCGCTCCGTAGAGGAAGGCTTGAAAGTCGACACGAGTGTTCAAGCCCCCAAACGCCATAAGATAAACTACATTCAGCGAGGGGGATCTGTGTCGTCGATTGATCCTATTTTGGCATCGGCTTGTCGACCCCTCACCGAGCAATTCGAATGGAATACGCAGATGGAATAAGGCTAAGAAGGTGGATCAAGATTTAGTTACCGAACAATACAAGTACGATGAGCCGCGGCCGCCACCGCCCGAGTCCGAAGGGAAGCCATGAGCCAGAGCCTACCCACGAAGAGACGCCATACATTGAGCCGGAGCCGGAGCCTCCCTACGAAGAGAATATCAAACGCGACAAATACCCAGGTGATGACTACCTCCTCCAGCCAACGTTCCAGATCATGTATGCGATATCCTTCGCCGTATTTACCGTATCGACCCCACTTTCCCAAATAGGCCTTCCGTGACCACGTCGTCTTCGTCTTCTTCGTAAGGCATGAACATGCCTGAGGGTGTACGTCTCATGCCCGATGGATCGCCGTTGAGACAAGAGGATAATCTAGACGTGTGCAGGTCTTGGAGTCGTTCTTGAGTTACCGCCACGCTGTCTTTGCGGTTGGCAAAGGCACTCGGTGGCTGCCAGTCCATATCCGCATCGTCGTCTCCCAAGCCGTCCCTGAGTGTTTCTTGTGAGGGTGATGGGGAGAGTTTGCCGCTGTTCCAGAAGCTGTTACTGTGCTTCACTGCTGTCTCCGGCGGTTCTGGGGCGTCTTCTCTGTCCTTTAGTGTTGTAGATGGTAGCATTTCAATCGACTTGCTGCCGGTACTAAAGCTCGCCCGTGGTGTGGCCTTTCTGCTCGACATGAGCGGTAATTTCCACTTGGGATCGGTCCTCCTCATCATGATGGCTCCATCGTCCGAATCGCTATCGTCGGAATCGTGAATGGCATACGAGTCAGGCTCCTCGTCTTCGTCACCCTTTATTTCCAACGCTATATATTGCTCGACCTGCTCATTGAAATGAATGTGCTTCTCCTCCCCTGTGCTGGGAGATGCCAAACCCGAGGGTAAGACTGAAGGAAGTAAGCTAAGGTTTTCCCTTCTCATTCTTCTGGAAGAGGAGGAAAATGTAACAAAGTCGGAAGTCGCCCGTCCCATAGTAAGCCGGTCGCATCTTCGTCCGGCTTCACGAAATTGCTGTGCCTGAACTGTTACTGCTGCCTGCCCGAGTAGCGATCTCTGAAGCATTATCTCCGACAGACTTCGCTTCTTCAGAATTGACTTTTTGTTGAGAAAGGAATTGGACTTCGAGATGTGGCTACTGCTGCTTGGCGAGGAAGGAGGCATTCTCAATGACCTGTCTGATCCAGTCTGTAGGGGCCCGTATAACCAAGTGGCATCGCAGCCCTTTAGCCTGGCGGATGTTAGCAAGGGTGCAGCTACGCCCGATAGCTGAGATCGTAATTGGTTTCTTATCAAGACTTACCAATTGAGTGATTCTGGAGATACTGTCTTTAACTTGTTCTTTGACTTCGTCCATGTTCTCCAAGATGCATTTTCCAATCTCGCACTATTGCTATACGCTTTCCGATTCCGCAAAATATGCTTTCGAGACGACCAAATGTCCTCCTCCTTCCAATTATGCGATAAGTAGTCTACATTTCTCGACGGCTGTATTCGTACCGCTGTATCGTCCTCTGCATGTTCAACTAGATCCGGAGACTCCGGTCCCGACACATTAGTCAAAGTGCTATTAGCAGTTGGTGAAACCGTGTAGGAATCACCTGCCCAAAGGCTCGCTGTAGGTTCCAGGTCTTTTACTTGACCGTAATATCCTACGTCGTGGTAGGAGGAAAAGACAATTTGGTCCTCGTCGTCTTGGTCCTCCCAGCTGGCATCGAGCGATGAGCTGCGAGCAGGAGTCGAAGAGTACGAAGAGACAGTGAAGTCGGCATGTAAAGTCCTTGGAGATGATGGAGCCGAGGAAGATCCAGAATTGGTAGGTGAAATTACCGTGTTGAATCCACCTCCTGTCTTTGATTTCGAGGGAAATTTCGGGTGTGCCGTTTGATGTGCGATAAACTCGGGCTGCGAGTGAGATCGACGAATTGGACTTGACGAGAAGTAATTGCTCTCTTCCCAAGAAAGGACCATGGCCATATTGGTGAGAAGGAATGATTCTGGTGATGGTGAGAGGAGGGGGCATAGTAGGAGGCTAAGAATGAAGAATAGTAAGCAGAAGTAGCGTTGGGGTAGAGGTAGAAGAATAGCAACTGGCACTTGACATTCAACGATATGCACAGTAAAACGTTCTGTGACTTGCGAAGACAATGGGCACTTCGACTCCACTTGAATTTCTCAACCCGACCCAATAATCCAATCCGGATAGTTCCTCTATTCGGGGTACTCGAGGTCGACTACTACTAGACTGTGGAATGCGAAGGTCAATTGACTGAAATCGAGATGATGGGGTGAGTCCTTCTGCACAGTTGATAGGCACGATGCACCACCGTACAGCGGACATATAATTGACCTTCAAATAGTCGAAGGACACAATGACAGAAATCTTTTCTGGTCCAGTCCAGTCCCTACTTCATTGTTCGTCGTGAGCGAAAGGGCTCTAGGTTCGACGACGCTACAACTCTCGTGCTATCAACCGAAGCTTGAGGTGGTCAGTCCGTGTCTGCAGCGCGAGTGTTGGGGAAGCGGAGAGCAGGAACTACAGAGAGAAGCCAAGGTGCAGACTGCAGAGGAGGAAGCAATCCCGATTGGCTTATTGAGGTCGACCGTTGGAAGAACGTCAGGCTTCGTTCAATTCAAGATTGGTTGAAAAAAGTGAACGTCGGGAAATTTCACGTGGGAGTGGGGAAGGAGGTGCGCATCATTAGTTACTGATCAGGGATTGATGATGGGGGGTACCGGGGATATATGAGGCTTCCGTTGTGGACATTGCGTGCAGTAGTGCATGCTGCAACAAGCCCAGCGTAGATCATTCGTTATTGGTCCCTGGGTTGAGGCATTCGAAAAGACTTGAGGAAAGGATCCGTTAAAATGGTGCTGTGTTACACCGAAGTCAATCGACTTTCGGATGGTCTCCGTTTCAATTATAACCTGCATCGACTTCAATATCTCTTATCTATTTGCTAATTTCGTCCTCGCCATCAGACTGCTTATTACGACGTATCTAGGAATGATCTCTAGTGTCAAGGCTTATTCAGTATCATAGCCATTTGGGTCGACAGAAGGATTCGTTTCCGCTAAGACCATAAAGTAAGCTTGCGAACTGCGGCTCCTCGGCCGGGCATTCAACAACCGCCGCTTGCATGCCCCATGCTAACGGGAGGTTCCGTATCCAGAGCCGGTATCATTATCCGTATGATGATCGGATCATAATCAAGGGTTGTTTCCTCGATTTGTAAGTGAAAAGGTACCCACTAACGGTAGCAGGAACTCATACACTACCTCGAGCGTATCATCGGAGCCCATAGTCGCATACTCTTGGTGTGCCATGTTGCAAATCCTTCCCTTATAATACAGCTTCATTACTCTTGAGAGAAGGCATGATGGTGGCATTCTGGATCAAGATCCTCGAGGCTATTTATCTTGAGACATTTGACTGTATTTGCTCATCGTAGGCCACATTTTGGTGGAACAAGCCCTGGAACCAACAGTCCCAGTCATACCGTCATACAGGCATTCTGTTTTCTGAACTGTGGCCTGGAGAGTTATTACTTTTTTGTGAACAAACGCAAAAAGGCAAAGGACCCCACAGCAGCACCAAATAAGAAGAGTAGAATTGCATTCATCCCCCCCCCCCCCAGGCCACCTCCACAAATGCGTAGTATCAGAGAATATGAATGTTTCGCCAAATTGTGCGTGAGTGAAAGCAGAAAACTGGAGCGCTGCAATGAGAGTCGAGCAACTAATGATGATGAACACTCCGTGGCGATGATCTAGGAGGAGTCGGCTTCGAATATCACGTCGAGAATGAGGGCATGAACTCACGCAATGCTTGCAACATCGTCAACGTGGTTGCAGAGAGCGACGAAGAGATCGAAGAACAGCCTGCTTCCTCCATTCTGCATCTCCAACTGCATTGTCCCGCTTTGTTTGAATGTGCCTCGTCCTCTGATGATCAAAGCGAGGTAGTGTGCTCGTAGCTTTGAGTTAGTATCGGGTGTGTTGGTATAGGCGTATCGAGCTGAGGAGAGGATTGTGCTGCACTGAATACCCGATTCTGGGAGGAAGTGTTGTTAGTATTTGAGTAAAGAATGGACAAGGTATCTGTGAGCTCACGTAGACCTTGCTTTCGAAGTGCAACTCGTTTGAGCTCATCGAGTCCGTATTTCTCTGCGGCGCAGTAGATGAGAGTGTCCTTCAATAGCTTGCCATCAACGCCGTGATGATAGACCGTCCGCTCGACGCTTCCTTCTGTGCCTGTCTCTATCTCCCACGAGTTCCTACCCTTATTGTGGACTAGCCGTGGATAGTAATCACCCTTATATAGATACTCAAGGACTGAGGAGAATATTTCAGGTTCTTCGTCGGAGAGAGCGACACGTTTGCTCGAGGCTTCCATGAATTGTCCTCTGCAAGCGGCTTGGAAGAATGGAGATAAACATAGCACGTCTTCGTGAGCTGCGAAAAGTCGTCGTTCCCGACCGACGACTAAGGTGATAATTGATGAAGTTAGAGTGCTGGAGAGATCAGTAATGTAGGATTCATTGTCTTGAATATTACTTCCCTTCCGAGCTGAGGACTTTCCTCGGTCGAACGTTTACGAGTTTGCTCGTGGCGATTTTTCGAGACAGCATACTCTCGAAATGATGATTTCGACTTATTCGCTCGTCGGCCTTTCAAAAAACTCTGATTGAGTCGTCGATTAAACATCGTCGGTCGCTTAATGTGTTATCGTGATGAAAACGACGAAATCTATGATCATCGCAGGATTGTGACGAAAGAGCAATATGACAATACCCTGAGGCTTTCAAGAGGAAATTGAGAGCATTTTGGAGGGAGATGTGCCAAATATCTCTATTGTAGGGCGCTTCCAGCGGTGTGGCCAAGGTTGCCTGGGGGCAGCGTGTGGAAAACGCAACCTGAACTCAGGCACCTTCGGGGAGACGCGATGGGGAAGGGACTGATGCAAGCACTCTAACGCGGCTGAGGAGCGAAACAATGTGACCTAGGCGTCACAGGCATGCACCATAGCAGAAGCTTCGCTGCTGGGACAGTTCCCAGTGGTCCGGCGTCCAAGCGGTGGCCCGATTGCGAGAGGAGTGTGGCAGCCATGCAAGTGTCAAGGTTTCGAGGCTTGTGGTACAGACAAGGTGCCCCAGTGAATGGGCTTGGAAACGTGGAAAACGGAATCGATTTTTCTGTGTCGATCTGCTAGGTAGCTCTTGCACTGACATCTTGGCATGTTGCGCCAGACCCGATACGTGGAACCCAAGGTAGTTGTTGCCAGGTAAACGCAGGAGTCATGGATTATCATTGGAGTTGAATGGCATGTCTCAGGCTTAGTCAAGACAACAACGATTCCCACCATTTGCTGTGCGGAGGATCCGGCAGCGAAATGGTGGTCCCAAGTCCTGCAAGTCATCCATGGTGGGGCCGTTGCCCGCGAACAATGTGCGCGTCATTTGTTCTAATTTGGCATCTTCATGTGAAGATATCCTAATGACAGCTGACAGCGCCACCAGCTAACAGATCTTCGCTAGCGGGAACGATATTACTGCACACCTCAGGAGAATATGAAACCAGATTGTGGTGGCCTGGAGAAGCAAGATTTAGTGGCCTTTGAACCGCATTGTGGTGGCGTGTGTGATTTCAATTGGGTTTTTATAGACAGTCTTTGAAAGACGGTCGAGATGAGAGGAGTAGAATACAGCAAAACGAGTGTATAAAAGATCTCTGATGATGCTGCGAATGCAAGCAGAAGAGAGCGCATACTGACAAAAAGAAAGAAAAAATGTAAAAGAGTCAGAGATGCAGAGCAAGAGCAAATATAAGCACGTGCCAGGGGTAATTCAAAAGGCTTATTTCTTATTCGAAAGACCAGTGGTTGCGCCAGCTGCACACAACGCCCAATAGCGGAAACAGCGCTTTCAATATGTGTTCACATCAGCTGCAACATACAGGAGAGGGCTGCGAGACTGCAAATCACTGGATGAGCCCGGTTTGCCAAGCGACACAAAGAGAATGTTGAAACAAGCCACCATATCATTTCAGCCCAATTAAGAGTCAAACATATAGCACCGTTGTGAATACTCGCCCAACAGATGCTTTGGCTGGATCAGTCTGCTCACAGATAAAGATCCTTTAGCCACACTGAAACTCATCAAGTGATCGCGTCCACGAGACGTAGCAAAGTTGGACCATACGTATCTAACTCCACTTTCCTTCGCGCTGCCATGTCGTCAGATGCATGTTCAGCCTTGCAGATAGCGTCAAGGACTGAGAGTTCAAGGCGGATACGGATGCCTCTGCGATACAGACTCAGGCTGGCAAGCATTGCCACGTATTGGCCGCGGTACAGCCGTTGAAAATCCTCCAAACTCCCTCCCAAAGCGAGATTGAATTATAAATCCTGATGCTCCAGCGTTGAATCAAGCCATTCACTAATGCTAGACCGCGTTCCATTTCATATATAGATCATCAAATTGCCACCCCTATCTGATTTGATGCTTTTTGACCTTGCTAGTGACTTTGTGCTATTTTTGGAGGTAAGACCTTACTATCGTGATGCAAGTGTCATATCTCGCCAGCAACTGAGAGAAAGGACGAGGTAGCGGTTGTCTTGCTTGATATTTGAGTACCGCAGAAGTATCTTCAGCTTTATTACTTCTGTCCTGGTAGCTCTACCAGAATCCAAGCACAGCCGTCTACATCAATAAAGTCATCCCCAATGCCAGCTTGATACACTGATAATTCCTCGACTTGCCTATCTGCCTGCTCCTCCATCTGCTCCTCCATCTCCAACTTCCCTTGTTCGCCTGAACTCTGCTTCGTATCTCCAGAGGCTCGCTATTTGATGTGCTGGAATGGCTCGCATGCATTTGGGGCTAGTGCTGATTGTCTTTCGATGCTCCGTGTCGATATATATCCAGTGAGTCAAGGTGCTTGGAATCGAAGTCGGGATTGCTACCTCTGCCATTTTTAATCACAATCCGTATTCCACAGGCATAAAATATTCTTCAGATGGGATTCTTAATGCGCGGCGTGGGAACTGACATCTCCCCCGCCCGCTCCCGTAGAGTCAGTCGCTCACCTGCCATATTCTATTCACGCCCAGACGCTATAACGGTACGACGGAATCAGCATAAAGAATGTCATTTTATCATGAGCCTTTTGCCTTAGACCATAGAATCCAAGGTATCAGCCTCACGAAACATTCGCACTCTTTCACACCTCTCAGTCTTCACATCCATGGCATTAACTACCCCATCATCTGCCGCACCGACCTTATGCAGACGACGACGTCGAGCAACAAGAAAGGAAAATAGTATTGTTGCGCAATCTGAAAACTCCGTTGTCAGACTCGAGGATCTCAATAACGCGGGGCGAGAAACTAAGCCGCCATATGATGAGGTGAATTTCAAGAGGAAGATTCGTAAACAAAGTAAACGAGAGGGTTATTTTGGAATGGTGATTTCCGGCGGGGATGCCTGAGACCCTGTAAAGTGGCCGCTGAAGTAAGCATATGTCAAAATAAGCATAAGCTAAGCGACAAATCTGGGGTAGAATTTTAACGTTTTAGAATGACCAGTTAAAGTGGAGTAATACGCCAAGATTATACGCTAGCGTGGAAAAGGGAGCACACCGACGCTGGCGCATCTTGTCCCTTCTCGCCACTTCCCTTGCCCCCAATTCCCTTGTCGCCAAATTCCTACAGTAGGCTGGATGGGAGCCAACAACGAATCCCAGTACGGAGGCCAAAGATCCTGGCTTTTTGAGAATAAAGACTGGACAGTACTCGATCTCATCGTACTTGGAATTTATGAGACGAATGGATGGTCAGAGACAAGCACGTGATTCTGTTTTGCATAGGCTAGTTGAAAGCTTAAATCTTTAGCGTGGCGCTAATGGTTGCCCTTTCAATCATACCCAAAATAAAGGACGTCATCTTAATACTGAGGGTCGAAGCTCAGAAAAGCCCTCTTTCGACGGACATTTAACTATTCCTCCTACACAGCGGACAATGCTTATTCATCTGAATCTGAAACCACGAAGAAATGCACTCCTGGTGGAACCAGTGTTTGCAGAAAAGCACCGAAATCTTTTCCCCTGCAGCCGGCTCCCGTAAACATATCGCACATTCTGATATATCATTATTCTCTATCCGTTCGATGATTTCGCTCCCGTCCACTACTGTGATAGGCAAAGACAATGAGCCTGCCAAGTCCTTTGCGGTGGGATCTGCTTTAATTAGTGATCCCGATAGCGAATGTCAGGTGCGAGGTACTCGTACCATTGGTGAGATAAACCCCGAAAAGAGAGAATACCGAATCAGGTTTTAGAAGCTCCATATCCGTAAAAATGAATGAGCGTTCTAGCTGTATAACGGAATTCTCTTGAGCCGAAAGTTCTTTAAGAAATACCGTAAGTCTGAGTGTAGACTCAATGGGCTGAACCCCGGAGGTTATCGCAGACTTGCGACGAATTACAATTTCCTTGATGTGTTGCTCAAATATTTGAAGATCCGTCGGTGAAAAGACTTCTTCGGGTGAACAGATAATCATCTGGGACTCTTCGCTCGCAGCGATTTCGTCCATACTTTTGAGGCTAAAGTTATAACTCGTCATTTCTCTATAATGAGAAATGAGCGAGCGGGTAGGTTGTTGGATAGGAGTATCCGCTTTCTCGAATTTGTTGATGTAATCAAGGCATGCCAGAATGTCTTGGATTGCTTGCGTGAAACCAAGTGAAATCTTGGGGGTAGCAATAGTGTTATGCCTTAATCGCGAAGTCAGTTCGGTTATAAAATTAGGGCAAAGTATGCTTACAACATCCTCCAGAAGAATTCAATGAATAGAGCCATTCTACATGTTCTGAGGATATGGATGGCGGTAGGGATTCTCGCCTTGACCTCGTCCGATTTCCAGTCATCCTGTGTGCGTAGCTGTATACATAAGTCGCAGCAATTGACAAAATACGCTTGAACGTCAGGGATTCCATCAAGCATAGCATCGAAGCTTTCGAGGACTTGATAGAAACCCATTAGCTCCTCTTGTAGCTCTGAGCCTCGTTCTGGAAGCTCCTCTTTACTCCCGACGGCGTTCAAAAGGTTAACGACATAATTCAAAATAAAACTAGTCGTCATAGTGACGTTGCGTGGCATTCTGTTTTCAGGTTTTAGACTCTTTCTTGATGCTCTGTAGGAGATTGCCGACCGAGATGTGTTACACAGGAAAATTCCTTGAGAAAAGAGCGCTTAGAGTACTTTTGTCGACCCTATGGGGACCCGTGAGAGTTAGAATCTTGAGACCTGATATACTCCGCAAAGGACCATAAGAGGAACTTACCGAGGACGAAGATGACGGAGATTTCCGGTGACATGGATATTCTGAAAGGCAAAGCTCTTGAGTAGGGGTACGTAAGTGATTTCACGATGCCGAATCGCCTGATCAGAGAAGGCCCTATTGATCGAGCATTGCAGACAGACACACTCCTTTAAGACCCCGCTCGGTTTGCCCGGCCGCAACCTATCCGCTTTCCCACTTTGTCGAAACATGAGTCGATCGTCCCGTCTTTGTTCGATCTGGCACAGCAGCAGTAGTCATAGAGCCGAGAGAGTGGCGTGAGTCCTACTATATGTACAGCATCGTGCATAACGTTCGTTCATGATGTGGAAGCATGGCAGAAATCCGATTCGTGTGCACGAGGCGGAGGCAGCTTGCTAGCTCTGTGGGGTAACTCAACCCAAGGAGCTTAGGCGCTGGAAGGTGCCATACGTACGGCTAGGAGAGGAGCAAAAGCTTTTGATGGCTTGCGCCGGGATTGCTATACTGGCTCCCCGTCATTACCTCCAGCAGCTGAACACGGCCGAAACTGTCAAGGGAAGAGCTCGAGCAAGGTCTAATACTCATGAATTTGATTGATCACAAGGAAGAAAGGAGAGCTTGAGAGCTCAGGAAGCTAAGTACAGGAAGAGCACGTTCTTTCGGCAGTAAGAGTCACAGCTGAAGCTGGAGCGATGCAATGGATTGGCCATATGAGTAATAGTACCTTAGAGAGGCTGTTACAGGATCGAGAGAGTGTGTACGCAGCTTAACAAGAGGTTGGGAAAGTTATGGGACTGAAAGGCCAGAAGGCGAGTGGAGTGGTGGCAAGAGGCTTAGGACATAGTTACGAATGAACAACCAGATTCCTTCCTCCAGCAATACCAAGTACGAGTGCCCTGACCACAGCTATAACGACCGACCAACAATACTACCCTTGCCTCTATCAAGTTCTACGATTTAAAATGCCTTGAATTTACGCAGAACTCGTTCCTCCGTAACTGCTAGAGTGTCTTCCCTGCACCATAAGTGCCTTCGAACTTGTCTTGAAGTGCTTCACTAGATCAAGTTCAAGAGGATCCAGAATTGGCTGAAAGAGTAGGATACTGTTTAAAGCTAAATACAGGCTTCTTGATATCGAAAGTAATCTAGGAGCATATGTCTCCATCAGCCATGTCTTGTTCTCTTTGTGAATTCGTCCAATGTATTCTTCATGTCCGATAGTAAACCCCACTGCGTCTCCTCAATAAGATCTCGGTATGTGTGGAGGAAGGAAGGCACGAGTGTGAAGGTGCCTGAGCTCCTATAGAATGTAAGGTTAGCCTTGTAGACAAGAGTGTACGTAAAACTTACGATCCAACCGCAATCATCTCAATGACGATGGTTGTTGTGTACAATTTGAGTTTGTTTGTAAGGCTCGCAATATTTGCTCCTCGACACTTCAAACTAGTCCAATCCTGAAGACCTGCTGATGAAACCTGCTTGATTTCCTCATTGAGATCTGTGCAAACAGAATGGCATGCTTTGACGGGCAGGAAGAGTGCTGCAAATTCATCTCCTGTTTCGCTCATGTTGTTTTGGAGAAATCCCAAGGCGGTGTCGAGAGCTTGTAGTTGCTGTTGAAGATCTGATATAGTTCTCTCGTTTGGAAGTCCACTTGCTGTTAAGAGGAGAGACGTGCATGATTGGGTGGCGGATGGAACCAAGTGCTTTAATGTATCCATTCTGATATTTGGAAGGTGGAATTATGCGATGAAGTTGCCGTTGATGGTCGTAAGTGCTGGTGTCTAAAATAATTATCATGTGTTAGAAGCTAAGTGATGGATACGGGCTAGAAATGCTTGCTCGTTGTTGTGACGTTATATCACCCGCCATGTCACAGGACGTCTGCCACTAACAGTGGCCGCTCAACATAGACAGAGCAATTGATTATACGATATATATAGCTAGGATACGTGGTGGGTTCTCCACGTTGCATCACTCCCTAATGTCGAAAACGAAATATACCTACCATTTTGCCAAGTCGCCTCGGATTCATTTTCAAGAACAACA
This sequence comes from Leptodontidium sp. 2 PMI_412, assembly GCA_021432625.1. Lineage (NCBI taxonomy): Eukaryota > Fungi > Ascomycota > Leotiomycetes > Helotiales > Leptodontidiaceae > Leptodontidium > Leptodontidium sp. 2 PMI_412. The sequence continues at coordinate 7,352 of MU270703.1, read as the reverse complement.
ACTAATGTGCTTAGGAGAATCGATCAGCAAGGCAGAAGGATCTGCGATGCATCTAGACATATTATCCACTTATTAACGACAGGATGATAGTCCGGGTTACCCAGGACCTGGCACCTGACACAGAGATCACTTTCTGGTATCAGGTCCTAGACTCCGATGGTTACAATAACCGGCCTAATAGTAACTAATGAGCCTGTACGCCGCGTACTAGTCAGAACTAGGAACGTTACAATAGGATTAAAATATAATCTTAATATAATTGGACTTAAAAAGAAAAAGGCACCTTATTTACTATAATAATAAGATTTAGTCTTTAATTAAAAGGAATTATAATATTATGAAAAGAGAGTATTAAGAAGTTCTTAAGGCCTTAAAGAAAATGTATTACTTTTTAATTAATAAATACTTCATATTAGAAATAAATGTAGTAATGCTTATTATGCAATTAAATAAGAGCTTTACAAACTTGCCTAAAGCTCTTATTACTTATTAGCTAGCATAAATCAAATTATTTAATTTCAAAATCTAGTATATATTAAGAACTAAGTATATAATTACTAATGGTCTTTTATAATATCTTATTACAAAGAGGGAGTTAAAAGCGTTCGACGAGGCATCACACCACATACGCATCGAACAAAGGATATACGAACGACCCGGCGAGCATCATCTTATTCTGAAATACCGCCGGCAAGCAGTCTTTCTCTCCGGAGGACAGACGACGCCTGTGCTGCTGCTGCAGTTCCTGGAGGCAGGAACATTGGAGAAGAGCCTCAATACCCCTTGTTGGATACAAAGGAGACTTGAGTGAGTAACTTTTGTATTTATATACAATATTATATGCTGACCTGATTACTGAGATGGCTCTTACAAGTAGCAGAAGCAGTAGCATACATTCATTCGAAAACCGTTATTCACTGCGATGTTGGCTGCCATAATTTTCTCGTCCAAGACAATGGCACTCTTGCGCTGTGCGACTTTGGCGGATCCAGCATCGATGGCAGCGAGATTCTCGACTTTCCTAAACCGCGATATGCCAGACCACGACCGAGGCTGGGCGAGAAACCTGACGTTAAGGATGATATATTTGCGTTAGGTACGGCTTAGTTCGAAATCAGCACCGGGCAAACGCTTTACAAGGGGAAATCGGACAAAGAAATCGCTGCGTTGTTTCGCAGCCACACATACCCAGATCTACAACAGCTCTCACCACCGGGGTTGGGCGAAATTATTAGACGCTGCTGGCCGGAACGCTATGCTGTTGCAGAGCAGGTAGTGTGTGACCTAAGAAAGGTCTTGCCAGATTTTGCATGCTCAGCTCTTCGCCCGGAGCTACGACATTGGTGCCTCTCGACGAAGTTGCTATGGACGACGTCTCTCCTCTCAATCTTTGCGCTCTGTATCTTTCTCTCGGCCTAGAAGAGAGACTGGCTACGTTGATACCGGGATGATAAGAGCCAAGGCGATTCCCTGGGAGGACGATGAAGAATGGAGGGGTAGCTCATAAAGGAGATTCGTCAAAGCCGCTCAAGCAATTGAAGACATCGAGAAGCAGAACAGCGACTCCACAACCAGGACCAGCGAAAGCGACGATACTTGTCAGTATATCCCGGTGTGTTGAACAAGTAGCAGAGTCACGGGAAGGTTGGGACAGTAAGGTCTAGGCTAAATTGGCCAGCACAAGTTTAAGAGATAACTAAACAGTTGTTATCAAAATTAATTCTACGGAGGCGACAGAATATCCCAGTGCGTACCTGCTGCGATTGACTCCAGCCTCTTTCTGTTCGGAATGCGCTTGAGAAAGTCTGATGAAGGGGATGACCTGCGGCTGGAGTGCAACGCAGGGAGAGTGTGCAACGCAAGGAGAGTGTGCAATCCAAGTACGGTGTGCAACGCAGGTAAGGTGTGCAACGCAGATGGAGTGTGCAATCCAAAAGATAATCCAGATGGCGGGATAACCCAAGTAGATCATCTCCTAAGATAATCCCTGGGTCCGCCTCATTAGCCACCTAGACCTCCCACACATAGCGAATATGCGAGCACGGAAGACTAGTGGGCATGCGGCCAGCTAGAGAAAGTAGGAACGATAGACCGTTCACCTGTATTGCCGAATCAGCAGAGACAGCAATCAAGCAACATGACGCCATAGAATCAGGAACGCTATGTATCTACACCGACGGAAGCGGCATCAACGGTCACGTTGGCGCAGCCGCAGTGGCACCAGCACTGCACCTTGACAACATTCGTACGAAGAGGACGGCATACATGGGCAGATCAACCACCTCCACCGTGTATGCCGCAGAGCTAAGAGGGATAGTGCTTGCCTTCCAGATAGCTCTCGACGTCCACGCAATAACAAACACCCCCGGCAAGTGTGTCGTCTTTACGGACAACCAAGCGGCTATTCAGGCGACCGCAAACCCCAAATGCCCCTCGGGACAATACATCCTAGTTGAGGCCATACGAGCACTCGACAAGCTCCGAGACCAAGGCTGGGAGGTCCAGCTCCGATGGATTCCAGCACACGTCGGAGTACCAGGCAACGAAGCGGCGGATCAAGCAGCCAAGGAAGCTGCGGGCCACAATCCGAACGCACGAACGAACCCAGAACTGCAGCCAGAACCAGCATCACTCCGGACCCTGACAGCAACCACGAAATCCACCATCCGTCAGACGATGAGGGACGAATGGGAGCAGTCCTGGGAAAAGGCCAAACATGGCAGAGAGCTCTTTAGACTCGGGGTCCGGCCAGGCAAAGCTCTACTCAAAATACACAAGGACACACACAGAGCGATCAGCTCCGTGATCACACAGATGCGCACAGGCAAGATCAGCCTGCGCGCGTACCTCCACGCAATCAACAAGGCCGAAACGGACCAGTGCCAGTGTGGACTCGGACCGCAGACGGTACGCCATATCCTCCTGGAGTGTAGGAACTGGACCGAGGAGAGACACAAGATGTGGGCAAGCAGGCGTCCATGTGTGGACATCAAACGCATACTCTGTAGCTCGACAATGGCAGTACAAGCAGCCAAGATGATGTTAAGGACGGGACTCCTAGAGCAATTTAGGGCGGTCCCGTCTACAGTACTTAAATACACGTAGACGAGTGATAATTAGCACATAGAAGTAGAGGAGGGCCAGGAAAGGCCTGACACGTTCAGAGAGACAGAACAGCCACAAGGGTTATACATACAAAGAGTTTCATTTGTCAGTTGAGGGGGAAGCAATTCTTGCCAGGAAGAGCTTAGTCTCTGGAAACAAGAAGTGGGAGGACCTGTATTTATAGCCGTACGCTGCATAGCCGCCCAAGGGCGGCTGGGACAGCCTATGAACCAATAATAATAATAATAATAATAATAATAATAAGTAGGAACGATAGTCACTGACCTGATGATTCTAGGAACCCCTACGCTTCTGGGAGGAGCAGAGATCCTGGGAGTAAGGCTCCCAGGATACCGGTGGATTCCAGGAGAGAAGGTCCCGGAAGCCTGTGGGCTCACGGGACCACTGTGGCTTCCAGGAGGAAATATCTCGGGAGTAACTTGGCTTCCAGGATAGCTTCTAGCATAGGGAACTGTCTTCGTAAGAGCCGTGGATGGGGATAGCTAACTTGGTATGTCGTTGTTCACTGTTGGGGATAGTGAACGGTTAGGGGAGGTATTGGATGGTGGGCCGACCCGTGTGCCCCATGCCCATGCGAAAAAGCCGGTTCGCAAGCCCCTGCCCCCTACGAAAAGTCGAGTTCGCAGGTCCCCACGGCCAATAAATCTGAACCCTCCCCCCCACCTTTTATCATCTAACAATCGCCCCTTCAAGCCACATTGGAGATCCCGCCCCACCCGCAAGATAGAACTATGTTGTCCGAGCTTTGAGTCTTGGTGGGTCCGTCGAGAGGAGCGAGGCCTTAGTGAATAGGAACTGCAACAAATAATGGATATTGATCGTTACGGATTGAGGAATTGGCTCAGCGACAGCAAAAACACGCGCTTGTCTAATTTTGTTGGATTTGCAGATGACTTAAATTCGATCATGGAAATAACTTCACCTCTCATTCCGTACAAATGCACCCATCCGTCGCCTCTCCCAACAAACCCCAAGACATCCACCATGCTGCAATTCCCGTCCTCATTGTCATCTAGCCAATTCTCGAATGAATTCTCAATGAAAAACAAGGAGGTTTGCCTTATATATATCTCTTCTCCGCACCTCCTACGCTTTTCGTCCGGTAACGCTTGTGGGCTGCTTGCTGGGGCTCGACTCGGTACGGCCATTTGCGTGGTTCATTTTCTTCGAGCCGTTGCTTCCCTTTCGTTTGGGTTTACGAGCGTTCTCTCTCCGTTTATTTGGGTCCCGGTAGATGGTACTATCAGACCTGTACATTGTACTATCAGTATTTGCGTACCTGTTTCCACTGCACAGACTTGCCTGTTGCGATAAAGTAGCCAGTTGGTATTTGAACTAAAGTACTGGACATGCTAATATTACTGTTATTATTCTGCGGACTTCAAGGGAACCAGCCTAGACAGGACTGTAAAGGTTCGAGATATACCTTCTTGCTATTGGATTTCAGACAAGGTAGTTGAAAAGCAGTCTGCCAGAATTTCTGCATAATGTATTTGATAACCATGACTATAACTTGGGTGGGAGCAGGCTTCAGGACCGGATAATATAAAAGTTATGCTATGCTCTTTTATCTTCACTCGAGACTAAAAGCATGTTCCTCTACCATCACTTGGTGGCTGGGCCAATTACCTGTATTCTTCCAGATACCGACTTCGGTTGACCAGCGGTGTGCTTGGGAGTGTGCAATGCTACGACAAGACATCTGCAAACAAGGTGCTTCTGCATAGGTAAAACACGCCACTGTGGGGATGCTCCAAATCAAGAACGCCTTAATTGGTCATTTCCCTCGAGGCCCGATTGCCAGCCCCATTTCTCCGACCCCGTTCCCACCATCCGTCCCCTAAACAAAATCCCTATCCCCTATCAACCGACACCTATCCTGCATGGGCCAGACAACTCCAAAAGGACACCCCCCTTCAATCGTAGTCCGAATCGTTCTTCCAGTAGGGATCACGTCTCCTACGGTAATATTCCTCCGTCCACCACTCAGCCTCCTGCTCCTGCTCTCTGACACTCGCGGCGGTGCCATTCCTCGTTATACGCTTCGCAATCCTCTTCATTATCGAATTCGACCTGGTCGTCAATGCTGATCCAAACCTTCTTCGGGAGTTTTGTGACCTCGACTGTCCATCCACGGTCGCGTATCTTCTTCATCCGATCATCGCTTAGATCCTCATCGCTATATATCTGGAAGTTGACAACGGTCTCTTTCAGCGACGGGATAGCCTTCAAGCGCGTGTCGAGCAAATCCAGCGTCTCTGCTGCTATAGGCAAATCGTCGAACACGTCGTTCGCGCGATCTGGTGGAACCGATAGCTCAAGAGTAGTGATGCTTGTACACGTATCTCGGATGAGTTCCAGATTTTTAATATGCGCTTCGTGAAACGTAGCTCTATCCTGCTGGGAATCGTAGCAGGTAGGAAAGGCAGGGATGGTAATGCAGATGTAGTGAATAAGGCTTGCTTGGGAACCGATTTAGCAAAGGAATGGGGCGATGTGAGCACTGTCTGTGGCGAACGATCTCGAGGTAAAAATGTCAGGAAATCGAAAGAGGTTGTTGGAATAGAGGAGTGAGCTTGCTTCGCTGTGCGCCTGCTTGTTGACCTGAAGGAGTGCCGGGCAGAGACCGTTTCTGTTGGATCGGAATAGAGGAGGCGACGGAGGGCCGTAGGCTGCTACGAAGACGATTGGTTCTGGCAGAACGAGGAGTTCTGAATAGAGCTGGAGCCGAATCTCCTTAGGGAGACCGAAAAAATTCATCGTCATGGTAACGAGGTGGTATAATCGTCGGTCTTTGCTTCGCGTCTCACCGTCGCTCCTCAGTTGAGGCTGGTGATGCGTTGGTCGGGACTGCCAAGCCTTGCCGGAAACTCCCGTCTTCCCGACATACTCCGAGTTGCAGTGTCTTCTCGAACTCTTGGCGATCTTCAAATCGCTGTCTAATATCACTACCAAGCTCCATGACTCTCACTTAGCGCACGAAATCAACCTCTTCTTTACTTTCACACAGTGGCAATTTAGAATATTTAAACGGTGGCTACAGTGTCCAAGCGCTGGCATCGTTGTTCGCTCAACCTTTCTTCTCCTCAAGTAACTTAATTCCTTTACCATGTCCGGACACCCGCTTCTTCACATCTTCTGGTATCATATTCTTCGGGATAGGATAGGTAATTTGCTAGATCAGTATCAGGACTAGTCGTCAAGCGCTTCTTTGACAAGCAGTCACTTACAATATCTGCCATGGATGGTGGCCATGTTTTTCGTTCCGTAGATCTGAAATATCTGGCAGTCGCGGAAACACGGCACGCTGATTCGAGAGCCACAGACTGTCAGGAGAAGGTTGGGCGATTGTCCCGCAAAATAATGAACCTGATTTGGGTCTGACTTGTCGTACTGCAGTGTTCGTTAGGTCTTTGTGGTGTATCTGAGCTGTTTTATACCTTACTTCGCTCATTACCGCCTCCACGACCTGCTTCGAGTCATCAGGATCGAGCGCATGCCAAAACTCTCTTCCCTTCCTCGGAACAACTTTCTGAACGGCGGGCATCGCAGTGTAATATGGACTCGAGACTCGATTTCGTCATGCGTACCATTGACCGGGTCATGGAGAAGCGTAGGGCGACGCACAGGATCTTCCTTGACGGGTCGATCAAGTGGAGAATGGACTGCTAGAAAGCTAAGCCACTAAAGTAGCTGAAAGACGTGGATCTCACACACGGCGTCTTGGCACGGCTTGCACCCTTGACTTAGGGAGCCGCAGGCCGCACTCCCAGCAACGACAACTTCAAACTCCCGGCAATTTGTGGAAGCATTTCAAAAAAATATACGCCAGGGTTCTTCAGTTTTACGAGGATATGGATGCACCCTGGCATCGGACGTGGCCAGAGATGGGGAAGCTACACGTTTTTGACCCAGAAGGCGAGGTACTTTTGGGGAACTCGTGTATACTATGCACCAGCGATGTAAGGATACTATTGATGCATATGGAGCCTATACAAAATGGTAGCAATTTAATGAATAACCTCAAGTCTAGCATTTGCCTTCGTGGTGTGACATTAAAAGCAGCATGAAGTGGCGATTTAACGTTTGCTGACCCCTGTAGAGAGTAATCAATCAATCAATTATCACTATCACTGTGCATAAAAGGCAGCCGTCTTTTGTTGCACATCGCAGAAAGGATCGACCGATCGATTAGAAAAATGCCTGAGCGTATGTGACCCCTCCCT
>MU270702.1:0-30925 GCA_021432625.1 Leptodontidium sp. 2 PMI_412 | reverse complement strand
GCATAAAGTGGCTGGAATACAGGGCCTAGCCACTGTAGCTCTATAAAAGACCCCTATAAGAGCCTATAACGTGTTTCCAAGCATATGCACCCTGTAGGCCAAGATATCCCCCCTGTAATATTGGCCGATTCAGGCGTATTACGCCACTTTACAGGCTTTGAGCCCCTGTAATTACAGGGGCTAACTCCGTATACGGCGGGACCTTTTAGAGGGGTCTTCGTGATGCCCCTTATACCTTCTTTTTTACCTCCACTTTATTGCCTCCACTTCTTAGCTTTCTTAACTATTTGAGAGCTTGTATTTGACAGATATTATGGAGTTTGAAGAGCTCTATATATACGCTGATTACGGACTTTCCGATGACTAATCAGAGCTCTCCAATCCCCCTGATTCCGTAGTCTCTGGAGAGACAGATGATGAAGATAAAGAAGCCGAATGGTATGAGCTATCGTCTAATTCAGAAGATGAAGTGGAAGATGTGGATCCTCCGGAAGAGCCTCTTTTAGCCCAAATTATTACTAAATCCAAGGGGAGCGGCAAATCTAGTATTGCTCTAATATGCGGCTTAATAGTATCTTCCTTTATTAAGAGAGAATTTTCTATTGGAGCTAGAATTAGAGCTGTGACTATGCTTGACGACCGACTACCTATTAAGAAGATTACGGAGGTTACCGGTATAGGAAAATCTCGCATATACTCGTTGGCAGCGACAGCAAGAGAGCGTGGTTGGAAAGAATCATGTAATATGATTCTAGAAATATGGCATGTTATAAACGTAGCTAGATCTAGTAGGCCACAGGTCTCTATTGAGGTAATTGGAGCTATTTTAAAAGCAGTTACAAAGAACTTAACAACTAAAGGCTTTTCTATTGCGTAAATTAGTAAAGAAGTAAGGAAACTCGGCCACGAAGTTACTCCTAGGACTGTTTGGAAGATCTTGAAATCCAGGGGTTACAATTAATGTAAACTCACGCTAAAACCCGGCTTGAATGCCATCAATAAGCAATCCCGGCTAGAGTGGTGTTTGGAACGACAACACTAGACATTAAAAGACTGGAAAAACGTGATTTTTTCGGATGAGACTTCTGTCTAATTAGGAGGGACTAGAGGGCGCCGAAGAGTATGGAGATTACCTGGAGAGGCTTTCCATAAGCATGTGATTAAGAGGAGATGGAAAGGGTTCTCTGAATTCATGTTTTGGGGCTGCTTTTCGTATAATAAGAAGGGGCTATGTCACGTGTGGGAACTGGAGACTGCCTAAGAGAAGAGAGATAGGAAAGCCGACTTAGATGCCCGGAATGCTCTTACAGAGAGGGCACATAAGGCTAAATGGGTGAAGGATTAGAAGAAATGGATGGAATCTTATATTAAACAACACGGCCGAAGACCTAGTGGAGTACGCAAAAAATGGGTGTATTCTGAAGAGAATGGTGCTGTTGTTTGTAAGCCTGGAAGAGGTGGAATCAACTAGTATAGATATTAAAAGAAGATCTTGGTGGATAAACTACTTTTATTTGCCACGGAATGCCAGAAGGATCGGCCAGATACTTTGGTTTAAGAAGATAACGCTCCTGCCCACGCCTCTAAATATTAATAACAAGTCTTTAATTTATGGGAAGTTATAAAGCTTATATGGCCAAGTAACTCCCCTGATTTGAACGCCATAGAGCCAACGTGGTTTTGGATGAAGAAAGAGACTACAAAGAGAGGGCCAACAAGTAGTCGTCTAAAGCTTAAGGCTAGGTAGGAGGGGTGCTGGGAAAAACTACTGCAAAAGAAGATTCAAGAATGGATTGAGAGAATCCTGCATTATATTTAAGAAGTAATTCGTCTAGAAGGAGGGAACGAATATAAGGAAGGAAGGAAGAAAGGGCAAGAGAAAATAGCTGTATATTAAGTGAGAAACAACTCCTCTATACTTCTAACTTCCCTCCCTAACGACGATCAAGATAAGCGAATTGCCTCAAATTACGCTTTAGGGGTGAGCTGAGACCTTACAGGGGCCTTATGGCGTATGGGCCCTGTATTCCAGCCACTTTATGCCGCGTTCTCCGTACTGGCCGTGCATCTCGAAGGTTATGCCATCATTGTTAACAAAGACAAAAAAGTAGTTTCGCAAGATCATAACATCATCTTCGAAGTCTCCAAGACACTGGCTCACTAAATAGCATGGTACTCTTTGCGAGACATAAGCCGCTGCTTGGACAATAGCAAGCGAGATATGCTCGAGAACTATAATCAACCCGAAGAAGCAACTTGAATAATACCCAACTTAATATTGGGCTTCTAACTATAAGAATGCAAACTTGTACTAACAACCCTAATAAAAACTTCACACCCTTAGAGTCGCTCTAATGTAGTCTGCGATCATGTGGAACCTTTCTATCTTTATCCTTTGCTATCTTGTTAGCACCATAATCCAGCAGCAACTTTAGAAAGTCCAATATTTTGTCGTCGTATGCCACCATACCAGCAATATGCAATACCGTGAAGCCATCAATCTTTTTGGCCTTAACATCAGCTCCCCTTTCCAACAGAAATTTGCGAATCTCTAATTTCTCTTTCCAATCGTAGGTAACAGCCCTTATAAGCGGAGTTGATCCAAACTTGTTCCCAGAATTTTGTTAATACTAGCACGGATTTTCCAAGTCACATCGATACGAAACTCGAGAATCTGAACGAAGGTTAGTTTACAATTTATTTAGGTGGAAAGTATGACTTGACGATTATTATTCCGGTAGTTAATCTACTCACGTAATAAAATAGAATACTTTGGCAAGGCCATTGTTTTTGATTTGGCGTGGTTACGGTTATCGGACACGGCTTCGCTTAAAGCTGTAAAAAGTACAAGGGCCAAAGAATAAGAATGACCACCACACCTTAAAAAAAAATATCTGTTTTATCTATTCTTTTTCTTAACACTTATTTAAAAATTGGTAAACTTCGGATATGTGATATCTATCGATTTAATTAATTTGTTCCCTTATATCAAACTACTCCTTGTGCCTAAAGTGCTACCCTCTTGTTGTGTGGTTGTTTGGGATCTATCCCTCCATAATACTACTAGCAGTGGCCCGCAGTAGGAATTTGAAGCGCTTCTCAGGCTCTTTATCAATCATACCAGTTCTCGTCTCTTTCCAGTTTTCCCATAAGCGTGGTGTGCCAAGTATTTAGGACAGTTCTGCCGTGAACATCACGTAATTAGATAAAACGTCCCTCAAATCCTTCCACCTATTAAATTTACATGCCTTTAAAACATCCTATTGAATCAAAATGGGAGTTAAGACGTAGCTAACTATTCAACCATAACCTTTTACCTTTTATGGATAATCAATCTGGTCGTGGGATTTTAGAGCCAAATTTCAAACTAATGTATCCATGTGCCAAAATTATAAAATCTAATAATACTGAACGGATTGTAGTAGAATTAAAATTGATTATGCGAAAGATTTCCCCCCCGTAAACAGAACGCAGAATTCGGTAATTAGATTAAAACTCCAAGGTGAGGCGTTACAGATCAATGACCAATACCCCACAAAGCCCCTCGCGCTAAATCACGGCCGTGTACATCTGGCCCAACTTCAATACGAGGCGGCTGTCCCCGCGGAATAGACGGAAATTACTTGGCCATGTGAGCTGGAAATGATACCTACAAAGCGATATAGGGCGTAGGACACGATCATTTAACGAGGTTTCATTTCTGTTGCCCGAAATGTAAGTTGAACCTGCACCCGAGAGATTTGACATGATGATTTCCCAACTCACATACATGTCGGACAACATGCTCGGCCTCATAGCCGCGTCCAGCGCCCTCATGATCCTTTATCCTCTGCTCAGGGCTCTTTTAAGCCCTTTGCGTGATGTGAAGGGTCCAGCGCTCGCCCGTTACACTCGCCTGTGGGAGGTGTACAAGAATTGGCAAGGTCATTTGGAACACGTCACAGTCGCACTACACAAACAATATGGTAGTTAGACCACACTCAACAAATATGTATTTACTAACCAGTGTTTCGAGGCCCAATCGTTCGTCTCGCACCTAATCGTTACAGCATTGGCGATCCGACCGCGATCCGCAATATCTATGGCGCTGGCTCCAAATTCTACAAATCCGATTACTACACTGTCTTTGGTGGACCCGCTATGGATCACAAGGACGTTTTCTCTGAGACGAGTAATGAGAGGCATGCGCTGGAAAGGAAGAAGACCGCCAATATGTACGCCATGAGCTCCCTGGTATCCTACGAGCAATTTGTAGACAAAGTCAATGGCGAATTTATGAGTGCGTTAGTTGACCATGCTCATCACGAGCGTGAATTCGATTTGTTCACCTGGCTACAATTTTACGCATTCGATGTCATTGGCGAGATCACCCTAGGACGATCATTTGGCCTGATCGAGGCTGGCCACGATAAGGATGGACTTCTGCATGCTGCGCATGTCGGGTCCATAGGCTATGGTTCCATGGTGGGCCTCATTCCTGAGATTCATGCATGGTATCTATGGTTTCAGAAAGTCTTCCCCATAGAAAGCCACTGGAAAGTCTCCCAAAGAGTCATTCTTAGGGAAATAGGCGCCAGAATGCAGGGCGTCAGTCCCAGCGATCGCATGGACTTCCTAGGAAAGTGTGTCGAATTGAGCAAAGCTGGCAAACTGGATCAGTTCACAATAAACAATGTGATTGGTTCCAACATAGGTGCCGGCTCTGACACCACGGGCATCAGCATGACTGCAATCATCTATTTCCTCATGAAGAATCCGCATTGCTTGCAGAAGCTACGCGACGAGATCAAAACGGCCATTCGGGAAGGAAATCTTTCTAACCCCGTCACGTTTCAACAGGGCCAAAAGCTTGAATACTTGCAAGCTATCATCAAAGAGGCTTTGCGGCTGCATGCCGCTGTTGGCCAGATTATGAGCAGGGTGGTTCCCAAGGGCGGCGCACATCTCGCTGGTAGACACTTCCCAGAAGGTGTAAGTTCCAAAGAAACCATGCTCTTCTGAAATAGCTACTAATCGTCAATCGCTAATAGACTGTGGTGGGCATAAATGCGTGGGTGATTCATAGCGACGAAAGCATCTGGGGTAAAGATGTACACGAGTTTCGGCCAGAGCGTTGGCTGGTTGACAAAGAGCGACTCGCCTTCTTAGATCAACACTTCTTGGCTGTAAGTAACTCTTTACTCTCACATAGTATCAAGTGGGAATATTTTGCTGATGCGGTCTACAGTTTGGTGCTGGTGCAAGAACTTGCATCGGCAAGAACATCTCGCTCCTCGAAATGACAAAACTCCTACCGCAACTCGTACAGAGGTTTGACTTCGTCTCCGCAGGTAATAGTGAGTGGACGACTAGCAGTGGGTGGTTTGTCAAGCAGGCGATCCAAGTAAAAGTCATTGAAAGAGAACGTAAGGCAGGTCAGGATGTCTCGTAGTTTTAAAGTTGGCTGCAGGCTTATCATAACGAAGAACTATTGAAAACCAATGGAAACAGGTTACTCTCATTTGTAAAATTTACGTATATTTGTAATCTCGTGCACAGGTTTAGCTGAGCAATGGCGATCGTGATGCCAAATACTCACTACTTCACACACTAGAATGCGTATAGAACAAGGACTCTTTTCACGTGGAAAGAGGTACTCCTCTGAAGGAGGGAAACCAAAGAAATCGAAGAAAGGGATGAGTGGGATATGGAAAAGGCTAGGGGTATGCTGTACCAGTTGCCTCAACTGCTTATCTGAGCTAACCAGCTGCTGCTGCTGCAGTTCAAACATTTTTGGATGCGGAAACGTTTGGAGATTGTGTTGTATGACCCTGGTGTTGATGTGCGTGGACTAGGCAATCCGAGAGTCGGGGTTCCGTAACAGCTGGCCTCCTCGGCCCGTTCCACGGAACTGTCCTGGGGTCTCCGCAAACCCCGCAGCGGCGCAGGCGCAGGTCAGCCAGGATAAGCTAAGCGGTCGCTTTGGATAGGCCGCGGCATGGGGCGGGGTTTTTGTCGTCCCCCAGTCCCCCAAATACCCCACCCGCCCCATGGGTTCCCCCATGGGGGGAAAACCCCCCAAATGGGGGAAGATTTTCATAAATCATGTATTATTTTCATAATATACTTATAAAAATACATAAAGTCCACTCGGTGTTTTGTGTAAAAATCTGTATAAATATTCATAAAATCCCCCGTGGGGGACGTTAAAAACCCTATGGGGTCCCGTGCAGCAGCCTACCGTCCAAGTTGTGTCTTGCCGGGCGCAAGACTCGGAACACTGCAAACTCGGTTCGTCTGATGGCAGGCCAGCGGTGATATGGGCTTACTTATGATTAGTTTTTCGGCTTCACGGGCCCCAAGGAGCATGCTTTCTTACGGAAGAGAGTCTTCGGAATTTACAGTATGTCCTCCGTTGTGTCGATGGAGCAGGAGGTTCAAACAGTAATGCGCTCGTTGTGGGAGAGATTCGACAAAATTTGCGGAAACTCGAGAGACGATCAATCTAAGCCTAGGGTGTCATACTTCACCTACGATGTTTTTGGAACACTTTGTCTAAGACAGACTACGGGATTCGTGAGGCAAGGTAAAGACGTTAATGGCTTCATTTCAAATATCCACGGTACATTTTATTGAGTTGCTAATCTGCCCGGACAAAGTTCCTGGATCTCCCACCTTATAACAACATTCCTGGCACCACTTTTCAAGCTTCGGATCGCCAATTACGTGCAGCCGTTCCAGAAACTCTCGGTAGATAAGATTTTCTCCCACATGAAAGAGAGTTCGCGCGAGTCAAAGAAGCATGATATGTTAGATCATTTCTTGGCTATGAAAGATCCCGAAGGAAAACCAGCTTTCATTTCCGCAATCATGGCAGAGATTGGCAACGTCCTTGCTGCCGGAGCCGACACAATATTTGTTGCTATGACAGCCGTTCTTGGGCCATTATTACGGGATTCAGTTAGGTATCGGCGCCTGCAGGCCGAGTTAGATGGAGCAATGAATGATCGTGGCCTTGCAAACGAGCCTGTCAAGGATGTTCCATTTCTTAAAGCCTGCGTCAAGCAAGGATCTCGGTTTCACCCAAGTATGTTTATCAACTACCAAGGAGAGCACCTACGGAAGGGTACTTCTTGAAGGCTACTTCCTTGGCCCGTCGATAACAATCTCCATGAGTCCTTTGGCTCAAATCGTTACAAATCAATTTTTGGCGAAGACGCTGATGAATGGAAACCTGAGAGATGGATCCCTGGTGAGGGCAGTAGTGAAGAAGACATCAAGCTTATGGATAAGCATCTTGCGACGGTAAATGTAGCACTCTAAATTCCAATACTAACTCTGCATAGTATTGCTACGGGTCACGCACATGTATTGGCCGCAATCTAGCAACCTTCGAAGTCTCCAAATTTGTTGGCGAGTTCCTGACCCGTTATGATGTTGAACTTATCGGTCCGAAATGTCCATGGACTATCAAATCCCTTTGGCTAACTGAGCTAGGCAATATGATGATAAGACTCAAGAAGAGGAGATACGAGTGAGCAATGTTGGATGCGGCATGTATCCACGAAGGCAACTTCAGTTATTCAGTAGCAAGATCTCATTCAACTTCGGGCAAATAAGGGATAGGCACGACCGAAAAGAGACATAGCTTACGGAGCGAAGGGACTAGGAAGATCATCTTGTTGTGGGTATTACATCATACTTCTTCAGTTCATACAATTGCCAGTCTTTTGCATCTAAGGACTTTAATCATGCCCGTAGAGTAGTTCTACAGGATCAAACCTAGTACCGAATGTAATCATGACAAGGTACTGCTTAGTACTAAGTCCCCACCCCCCATTCCGATCACCCCCCTATTCCGATCACCTCGCTTAGCACACCGCTTGTTTACCTACTTACTTTTAACAATTAATAATTATCTTATTTTCTTATCGATTTTCTTAATTTTTAGAGTATTAATTAGGACGGTTATTATACTAAAATACACTGAAGACGATATTGTTTTAGCTCTTAATATAGTCGAAAATGGCAAGTCCTTACAATGTGCCGTAACAGAGTGGGGTATATTATACTCTACTTTTTATAACTAATATTATAATATAAACGCTTATTAATAAGCTACTAGTCATTTACAGAGGCTGCGGGATGTAGTCATTGTATGTGCATCGCATGTCGAGTTCAGAACATCGACTACATAGCTGGTTGCCACTGCATTTGACCTTTCTGAATTTGCAGGGTTCACTGGCACAGCGATTAGCCAGCCTCTCCCCTCCTCGCGCCCTAGAAGCTAAAGTAAAAGGATTCGAAGGGGAGGACACACCATGCTACGCGCGTGCACCTCTCTCGCTTTCTAGGACGCCGCATCTCGTCCCCTTCGGTATCACAGGCTGCTGGTCGCTTTTCATAGCGGAGAGTTGAGAGACCGAGCATGATATTGACTAGAGAGACAACCAGGAAGGAAAGTGTTAAAAGTAAGACGGAGATAGAGGTGGAGATGGAGATGAAAGGGAAAGAGAAAGTGGACGAAGGAGGGGCGATGTAAGTTACAACGGGATTGGAGCAGCCCTCCCTCCGGTTGTGGCAACCCTGAATTCTTTGTTTCGTCCCTCTCTCCTAGTCTTGTCTCGGTACTAGGGGTCGGCAACGAGTTCTCGGATTGCTAATCATAAAGTATCCCATTTAGGGGCTAAGCTTGAGTTTACGCGAGGTTGACGAATCTCTCCTGAACAATTAGTCCCCGCCCTTTTTTTGGCGCAGCTTTCTCGGCTTCAACTTCCTCCATATACTTACTTGGCTGTGAGTACTCGAGAGACTGTTCTTTCTCCCACCCATCTTCGATTATAAATCTGAGCTGCTTCAACCGTTGGTCCCTGGCTGGGGTCTCGTCTGGCCCTCCACACCGTTCCATGGCATCCTGGTCAGACCGTCACATCTAAGGCTCGGGTTCCGATGCGCTTCTGGGGAACGCGCGAAGTCGGAGTTAAAACTAATCATATCTCCGTCGCCGGGAAGCTGTTAACTCAGCGCCCCTCTCGACTGGTCAGGAAGAGATTCAATTTTCCGGCTGGAGCATGAACCATCGCCATCATGGCGTCTACAGCCCTTCCTTCGCAATATGTCTCTCCAACGGAGATCCGCACTTTGTTTTCAAATGCCCTCTCTGCTATGTACAGGGACGAGGTACCGCTCTATGCTGACCTAGTCGCCCTCATATCCGACGCCAATGAAGCTACTTTCGCAAGGCGTCCACAGGTCAAGGCCAAAATACTAGAGACGAACCAGCTGGAGCGCCTTCACTTGGAGCGTCATGGTGCTATTCGTCTTGGAACCGCGGAAGAGATGTTCATGATGGCCAGATTTTTAAAACTAATGGGTATGGTGCCAGTTGGCTATTACGATCTTGCTCAGGCCGGCCTGCCAGTTCATGCTACATGCTTCCGGACGACAGATCTAGACTCACTATCTCAGAACCCCTTCCGACTTTTCGTCTCTCTCCTCCGGCTACCTCTCGTCGCTCCCAACCTCCGCAGCAAAGTCGCAGAGATCCTTTCCCGCAGGCAGATCTTCCACAACCGCGTTCTAGACCTTGTCACACTCGCCGAAATGAACGATGGCCGCCTCAATCAGAGTGAGGCCGCCGAATTAATTACCCTTGGCCTCCAAACCTTTAAATGGCAGTCTTCAGCTGTCGTCAGCATGGCCGAATACGCCGAGCTGCACAGCGAGAGCCCGCTGCTCGCCGACATTGTTGGCTTCCGCGGCCCACACATCAACCACCTGACGCCACGCACGCTCGACATCGATGCCGTGCAAAAGTTAATGCAGATCCGCGGCTTCCCGGTCAAGGACATGATCGAAGGTCCGCCGCAGCGCAACTGCCCTATTCTGCTACGCCAGACCAGCTTTAAGGCGCTTGAAGAGGGAGTGCATTTCCCATCAGACAGAGGCTTAGTGTTGGGCTCGCATAAGGCGCGCTTCGGCGAGGTGGAGGAGCGGGGTGCAGCGCTGACACCAAAGGGCAGAAAGCTTTATGATCAGTTGATGCAGGATTGTACTCGGCGGGGAATCACGAGCCTTGATGAAGAGGCATATGCTGCAGTGTTTGCGGCGTTCCCAGATGACTGGGAGACATTGCGGAAACAGGAGCTGGCTTGGTTCCGGTACTATATTGCAGAGGAGCAGGACCTTGCAGCGTTACGGCAGGATAGCGCGGGGATGATTCCCAACTCGGTGGAGGAGTGTGTTGAGTATGGTTGGATCAAGTATGAGCCGCTGGTATATGAGGATTTCCTGCCGCTGTCGGCGGCGGGAATTTTTGCAAGTAATTTGGGGGGGGAGAATGCTAATCGTGCAAAAATGGGCACGCAGCTGGGTGACGAATTTGCGGCCCTGGAGGCGGCGTTGCAGGTTACAGTTAAGGATGAGATGTACACTTACGCGAGATTGCAAGAGGAAAGCTTGGCGAGCTGCAGGAGGGTGCTTTTTGTAGAAGTTAGAAGTAGTGATAAATAATTTTTTGAGGATTAATTATAACTTCCTTAGGTCGCGTCTATATCACTTTCACTGGATATATTGTGGTGGGGTTTACCCCTGTATCAGGTACCGAGCACGTAACCCCGGCAAGTCTATATTAGCTCTCAGCTCCTCCAGAGCTTTCCTTATCATCCTTAATATATATCACTTGAAGCTCTTAAGTTTTGTCTCTTGTTTTGCAGTACCGAAGGTTTGCTCCTTCACATTATAAACGGAATATATGCAACAGTGTAAAAATTTCAATTATAACGAACATAGATGTGACGGCCATGGCCTGCCTTCTCATACCTCCCACAAGCTTCAGCCCTTTGACGTCGGAGTCTTTGCACCTATGAAGGAAGCCTATCGACCCTATCGGGGCCAGGTTGATCGACTATTTCAAGGAGGTGCAAACACAATTGCCAAAGAACATTTCACCTCTGTGTATAGCCCTGCAAGGGAAAGGGAGTTTACAAAGAGAAATATCACGTCCTCATGCGCGGCCTGTGGTTTGTTTCCCCTTAATCCAGACAGAGTACTTAGGAAGACACCGAAGCCTCCCGCCCAATCAACTGTCCCGAGGGCCGTTGAGATAAATGTGGGTTTGTGTCAGCAAGATGAAGTACCACAAACGTCCGTGACGCCAGTAACAGCAGATGCTTTCATGTCGCTGCATAACCTGATTAAAGAGGATACCCATACACCTAAGCATACCACGGCTACAGAGGCGTGTGCAGAAGCTTGCTAATGCCGGCCAAAGATCTATTGCCTATTGTGCTCTCCTCGACGATCAAAATCAATTCTTGACGAAAATGAACAATGAAGCCAAAGTTCGCCGATCAACCAAGTCAGTAGTACTAGGGAAAGGGAAGGCGAAGGTGATGAGTTATGAGGACACCGAGGAGGCACGAGCAACGCGCGTTGCGAAACATGCCATGAAAGGTAAGGGAAAACGTTGTCGAAAGCGTAAGAGTGTTGTGTTAGAGGCGGATGAGCCAGAAGTGGTCGGAAGCGCAAGAGGCAGATGAGCTAGAGCCAGAAGTGGCGCGGATGATCGATGTACCAAAATCATGGAGGGCACCACTGGCGCGGATGTTCTAGGTGCAGGTTGCGGAGATAATTGCTGCAAGAGAAATAGATGTAGTTCCAAATGGGATAAGTTGTTCTTTCATAATAATTTAAGGGTTATAATAACAATCTGACTCTTCCTCTTCCGTCCTCACGTCGCCTGCGTCTTCTACTGCTAGCTGAGGAGGATCCTTCTTTTCCCACTTTCCCAGAGCTGTTTTCTGCTTTGTTGAGACGACGAATCGCTCCTCGTACGCAGCCCGAACCACGCTACTCGTCCTCCATTTGAAAGTTGCGTTTCGCGTGAATCGGAGCGCCAATATTCGTCTCCTAAATGCTTAATAATTAGAGAGGGACAGAGGGGCAAAATTCTCTTTGCAACAAATGGTAAGTGTTATCTATATTGCGTAACAGAACGCATTGTTAAAATTCAATGATTTGACGATACAAAGCTAATCTATATACAGGCTTTGGAGTGAGGAACCTCGACGGTCATGGGTACGACGGGCAGTGCGACCGGCGAACATAGCCATGACTGCCATAGCCATAGCAAAGCTAAGTTACTTTGTACTATTTTCGAAGGCATATCTTCAGCCTGCAAAGATCAGTCGATGATGCTATTGCAATGGTTGTTTGCGCTGTGAAGCTTTATGTTCACGCCCCCAGCCACTTTATCTACCAATTTCCAATCACAGGGCAGTCGTCCTTTCGGCAAGGCTGATCCATCAATTGAGTCGAACTTTTGCGGGAGCCAGACTGTGACATAGGCAATCTCAGCAAGGGCGAATTGTTGTCCGATACATATTCGAGGGCCAGCGTTGAATGGGAGGTAGTTGAATCTAAATTTGCGCCCCTCCCATCGTTCTGGATTGAAGCGGTCAGCATCAAGGCCCCAAAGTTTTGGGTTTGAGTATGTTGATTGCACTCTGTCACCTATCCCTCCCGGTAATAAGTAACAACTAATCAATCGTGGTTTAAGACTCGAGTACACAATGCAAAGCTTTAGTTGCATTCTATATATTTGTTCAAGTCTAAAAAGCTACTCTAAAGTATCGATGAGAGCTCTATATAAGAGGCTCTCATCGTGGGCTAGTCCCGAATTAGCTAGCGTCGAGTGCTCCTTTTCACTCCCTACATCCTGCAACCCCTGTTTTTGCCCGTCCTCCGTATTCAAGTTCCGTCGATTACGTGAATATCATTATTCACACACTTTGTTTTGCCCCTTTTTCCTCAATCGACAGTAGCTTTACTCATGCCTCCAAACTCTGTTAGAAAGCTGCTAATTTGTTTGAAGATTCCTGGTTCCACTTTCTCTATAAAAATATTACTCTAGATACGAATGGGCAACTCAAAATAAGGAATTCTGTAAGTGCTAACATTCTAATCAGCAACTTAGTTGTTGTTCATTACTCCTACAGATGTAGCGCAGATAGCGGATGCTTAAATACTAATAACACCACTGACGCTGTGACAGAATATAATCAACTTAAACACCAACTAGCTGAGCCAAGCGGACTTTTCTTGGCTCCGCTATGATTACCTTTTGGAGTTAGAGTCAGTAGATGCTATTGTGCCCGCTAAATACAAGAAATTTGTGCACTAGTACAGGGAGAGGGATAGACAACATAGGAGGATTAGAACGGAGATATTATTGAAGAGACTGTTTCAAGAGGTAAAGAGAAATTAATGCACCTCCGGGTCCCATTCCTCGTCCTCATCTTTGACTTGAAATTGCAAGCTATTCTAAAATCCTTATAACCTCCAGTTGCTGAAACGCTTTAGCTACATCTATCGCGCTCTCGAAATTTGCGTTAGATGCATTCTTATTAGCATCATGGGCCAAGAGAAGCTGCACCACATCTACATGTCCCTGGGAGCAAGCAGCAAGCAGGGGAGTGCCGAGAATATTCCCCTGGCCAACTCCGTCAACATTTGCTTTTAAAGAAATTAATTGCGTCACAATGCCCAGATGACCGCCATAAGCAGCCGCGTAAAGTGGTGTGCCGAAAAATTCACTCGACTCGTTAATGAGGGTCGTTACGTCTATTGCCGGGTCTGTTTTCAGTCGATGTGATAATATCATTCTAACCGATTCACCATCACCGACCGCGGAAGCCACGTGAAGGGGACGACCATGAAGCAGGCTTTTGACCCAACCGTTTATGCCTCTCTCAATCAGTAGCTTCGATGCATTCGCAGAGCCAGCTGCAAGGGAGAGATGGAGCGCATTTCGTCCATCCTTTGTTTGCACATAGAGCTGTCCACTGTCTTTATCAATAATTTTGCCCAGGGTATGGGCTGAGTCCGTGATTGCAGCAACGTGCAGTGGAGTAAGTCCAATTCTCTCATTGATAGAATTTAAATGTTCCCGGGCGTCTATGCTGATTTCGAGGGCAGATGTCTGTTTTGCCTCCACAAGTGAAGAATCCCTGAAGAGCCCATTTTGTGGCCATATGGATTCAGATGGACTTTGCAGCGGGAGGTCCGTGATCTCAAGTATAGTTTGGGCCTGGCTCTGTAGCTTAGGCTTATAGCCGTTGTGCTTTGGGGAGAGCGCTAGGGATCTTCCTATTCGAGAGCGAGGTTGCGACCTCCCTAACGGCCTTTGACGCTCGATATTGAATGACATATTGTCTTTGCCAATCCCAGTAAATTGAAAACTTTGACCTACTCCCATCGCATCTAGTAGGGGTGGTAGAGCTTGTTCGACATGTTTATCCATAGAAGCGATGTTTGGCATGGAGTTCTTGGAAACATCTGGAATCCGGACAATGCCACTCTCCGTCAGCAGTGCAATGATGGTGGAATTTCCACTCTTATATGCAGACTGAAGTATTGCATCGCCTTCGTCAATTGGGAGAGTAAATTTTGCCCAACTCCCCACCAATATTCGAATAATGGTGAGGTTTTCTCGCTTCACTGCTAAATGAAGAGCGGAAAGTCCATTCAAACACAAGTTATCCAATGTGAGTCTCGAACGCCGATCGAGATGCGAAAGAATCAGCTTGACTGCTTCAGGTGAATCGATATCCACCGCATTGCATAGTGGAGTGAATCCAGAGCTGTCCTGCACATCTAAAGATGCACCGCTGTTGAGGAGAATCGACGCAATTGAAAGGTGGCGATTTCTCAACGCAGCTTGTAGAGGCGTGAGACCAGAAGCCGCCTCAGCATCTATGAACTGGCGGCTGTTGCTACATTCGAGAGCGAGCCGTAGACCACTTTCGTTGCCGTGACTAGCTGCCAGGTAGAGTTCGGAACGCCCATCTCGAGTTGTCGAGAGGGCATTGCTCGCCATCCGCAGAAGAACAGGAAAATATTCACTCAAGCAAGGGTCTCCCCGTGCACTATAATGTGACAGGCGCCATCCAGTGGCATCATGAACACTGGGGTCAATATCAAGTTCCACGCCAACCGCCTCAGCTGCAGCTAAAAGGCATCTCGCCCTCTCGAATTGTCCATTGCGAGCAAAATTGGCCAGAATTCCGGCACCAACAGTTTTCAAGGTTCCAGGATTAGAATTTTGGAGCATAATACTAGCGGTATCTTTATGCTCAATTGATAAGTTTGTTTTTGAAAAGAACTCTTCAAACACAGTACGTCCCGAGGAAAGAATTGAATTCGTTGACGCTCCATAAGAGAGAAGCAATGAAATCAACTCCGGGTCTGGTTTTTTGAGGGCCATAAGAGCGAGCGATAACGGGGTATCTAGTCCGGCAGTTGCTAGGTTTATATTGCAGCCCATCCTATCGAAGTCGTTTGGTGAAGGTTCGTTCTCTTCATCCCCAAGATGAGAAGATTCTTCTACAGAATGTTAGTAATAACGAGATCATGTCGACGATTCTCGTACCTGGTTTATGTTTCAGCAAGCTCTTGACAGCCCCTAGATGGCCCATTTTACAAGCAAAATGAAGTGGGGTCCAACAATCTACGTCTAATCCATCCCTGTCCGCTCCGTGATCTAACAGATCTCTAACGGCGGTCCGACCCGAGGATCCAAACAGAGCGGCAAGATGAAGAGGCGTACGTCCTTTGTTATCTTGAAGATTAACGTTCGCTCCATGCTCTATTAAGAGCGTGAGATTTTCTGCTTCCCAGCAGTATTCGTCTAGTAAGGCGTGAATAGCACCTGATCCGTCAACTAGTACGTTAACGTCGACACCGTGTCTAAGAAGTAATGCAATAATGTCTGATCTAGCATTCTTACATGCCAAATGAAGTATTTTGGGTGCTTCTCGACGAAATATATCGGCGTGATTATTTTCCGCCAGCTGCTCGAAGAAGGGCAAGGAGTCTACGCCGTCGGAGGACTCATCATCCCCAGTTAGCTCCATTAGCATCTGTAAAGGTGTACCTTCTCTTGAATGTCCTTTATTCAAGTCAGATCCTGCCTCCAGAAGTACGAAAGCGATTGACCAATATCCTCCTTCCAACGCAAAATACAGAGCTGACTTGTCTTCTGAGTTGAAATCATATACACTGGCGCCTTCGGCAAGAAGTCGCACAACGGCTGGCTCGTTCCCAATCTGGCAGGCAAGCCTAAGTTTCTGGTCTGTTGTATTGTCTCGCACCTTAATTCCGGTCTCAGCATCCTGAGATATCTCACATGTCGAGAAAATTTCCTCCATGATTACAAGAAACTGGAAATCTTGCGCCCATAGAGTATTCAACTCCATTGCGTACTTCATGATATCTTTCCAAAACAGCATTGTCAAAGATGGACCGCTCTCGTACGGTATCACCTCTATATGAGATTTCAGGAGACAGGTCAAATTCTCACAGTTCATCCCAAAGCAGATCTCAGCTGACAAGTTGACAGTGGCGAGGCACAGTCGTTGAGTGAGAGGAAGCGATTTCATCAATACCAATGCAACACACAGTGGACTGGTTAAGCCAAAGGCCCCAGGTTTTGGTACCTCTGGACATCAAACCATTTGACCGACATTCGCGCCTTTGGATAACAAATTGTCGCATATTTGTAATTCATATTCCTCCCTTTCGCCCTCTCCATCCGCGAACTGAAGAGATAGATTCTCCCATAGTGGTGTTGGGACACAGCTGAAATGATACCCCACTCGCCTCGAGAGAACGAGTCTAGTGAGTGGGGTGCCAAAGTATCTACACGTTGCATTCGGATCTGCGCCTTCAGAAAGTAGCCTTTCCGTTGTGTTTTTGAGCAACAGCTCACATGCCAAATGGAGAGGGGTTAGGTTCACCTCGGAACCAGGATTCCATTCGAACCCCATCGCCACAATTCCCCAGGAATCAGGCACAAAATGTTGCCTCCAGAGGAAAAACTTTTCGTTGGCTTTTGGTGTGAAGAAACGACGCAACTGAAGCTCCGCCTGGGCCTCTAATTGAGGAACGTTGAGGCAGTCGAAAAGTAGTGTCGCGGCACAACAGTAGAAAGGAAAATTATCATGAAATTCCTTCAATTCAGATTCACTGCCGGCATCCAGGACTAGACAAAAGTCGTCAAGACCCAGATATGCTAGGCAGGTCTTAGCCAAGTAAGTAAGGTCTGTCGACTTATGCACCAGATATTTCCGAGCAATTGGGCTTTCTACCGATGCTTCTTCAGATAATAGAAACTCCTTAACGGTGAAGTGTGATAGCTCCAAGGCGTTCTTGGAATTTTTTCGAGCCAGACTACTGCACCACTCGATGATGCCTATTTCGTCGGGAATGACATCGTTCTCGAGCCGGGTATGATCATCCTCAATGGAAATCGCTTGGGATAAAGCAGGCAATGTAATAGTTGAAGTATCAGTTTGTCCATCGTTCAATACTAGCCATTTTAACGTTCTTTTCAGATATGTTTTTGCCTTATGAGATAGTGTCCTGTCGAGTCTTTCTAGAATACGCACATACGTTGCTGGGAGATCGGGTGGAAGCTCTTTGAGGGCCTTGCGTCTTTCAGCATCATTTGGCAGACAGCAAAGATAGTCCAGTTGGCATTTGACCCACTGAAACCTTTTCGCAAAAGACTGAATCAGCAACGGATTTGAACAAACCATTTAGGCGGGTGTACCTACATGCCATCAGCGCCGTTTATTAAGACCTGAATAATTTCTCCTTTTAGAGCGCTGTCTCGAATTCTCAACTTCTCGGTCTTTGTACGTCGTTCAACTTCGCATGCAACATAAAGTTCCAGATCAAGCGACATTGCCGCAATGGATACCTTGGTGAACTCATCGAAGCACTTCTCAATATCACGTTCTTGGCGGCTCGCAATTGCTATTCGGATGGATCCAGCATGCCCATCGTGAAGGGTAGACAAGATGCGAATGAGTTCAGATCTCTCAATTCCAGGGCTAGAACCGCATTCATCAAGGCCATCCAGAATTATCGTGACTTCTGGAAATGAATTGGAGATGTCCTGTAGTAAGACTCCAAGATCTTGCTCTGTCGGATGACTGGGTGGTCTTCCAGCTGGATGATGGAAATTGTAGAAATCTTTGACTTTAGCGAGAACGAGGGACTCCTGCAACGCCAGCTGTCTCACTAGGGAGCCAAGAATATTTGTGGGCTCTTGGCTAGTAGCATTCTTATAATCGCAATAGTAGAAAGCCACTCCATTATCCTGCAGGGAAAACACTTCCTCGATTACAAGGGAGGATAAGATGGTCTTGCCAGCTCCAGGGATGCCATAGAGCCAGATGGCTGAGTTCTTCGTCTTTATCCAGTGAATAAATTCCGGACTATCGATGAGCTATCTGCACGTTCCTTTCTGATAGATTTTGCGAGCAGCCTGATGGTTTTGCAAAGAATCGACAGGAGACAGCCAGTTCAATATTTTTTTGGTCTCCTCTCCAAATTCTTGAGTAAGACGTAGTTCACCGGCTTTCCTCTGCTCATGCATGATTTCAGCTAGTTGTTGATTGGTGATCTTTTGCTGCCCAAGCACCTCCACCAGAGCTGACATCTTGTCGGCAGCCAGAGCCATGATGCAAGTGGACTTGTGTCGCTCCAATTGTTCAATCAACTCCATTGTCTTTGATTTTGATAAAGGCCATTTCAATTCGGCACGCGAGAGGTGATTGAATATGCTTTTCTTTGGTTTATTTGAAGTTGCAGTATCCTCGTCAACTTTCGTTGCAGGCTTCTTTGTCGCTTTTTGCTCGAATTCTGCTAGAACTCGATTGATTTGTCTCAAGGTCTTCTGACACTCGTAGACGTAATCACTCTCTAGCGCGACTATCATATGAGGAATAATTAGCTCGTTCTGCTTAAATTGTCAATTGAGAGTCTACATACGCTCCAAGCTCGCCTCATCGCCATCTGTATTCTCCTGCAGAGACTTTGCCAGTCGTGACAAAACTCCACAGAGTACATCGGCCTCCACAATTAAGCTTCGCACGTCTTCTTCGCAGCTTTTGACGCTTTTGAGATATCTATACCCCTTCGTCACGACAAGGTCGGCGAGTGACACGAGTCCCGCGACGGAAGCCGCAAAAGATAACCCGTCAAGCATCTCGGAAGTGGCCTAAGAACTCCTAGGGACCGCGAGTGGTGTATTTCGTCCCGAAGGCAGTCGTGTTTATCCCCCAAATAGAGCAACAAGCTCAGCCTCGTTTGAAAACAATTCTGGAGGCGGGTCACGAAGACGAACGTCCTGAGAAATGGCAGTTCTCTTTAGGAAATGGGTTTTAATATGTGGTCTCGATAAGTTTGTGGGTCAGGCTGACTGCGTGGTGGCTATGCCGCAGTCCCCGCAAGGCGAACTGGACCGCAATAGAAACGACGGCCCGCTACTAGCCTCGCCTGAAAAGGCCAAGCGAATTTCCGAGTCATAATTACTTGAAACACCAAGGCGCCCTCCACAAAAATTGGACCCCAAACCTCAGCAGTCCTCCAAGCTCCTTACCGCGCTTTTTCATAAATGACACTTAAATACCAACCTCTCGCAGTTCCTAAAATTCCTGGGAGTCGAAAAACCCTCGAAATCTCCGCGATCGCGATATTCATAGCGCATCCCGAGGCAGCAACACCCTCAATTTGCTACGCGCCTTTCTATACGCCATAACTGCGCTTCGGCTTTGGTTCATTACATAGCCACCACAACTGTTACGCCTGCTGTTCTAGTCCACCTTGCCCTTTCTCAGAAGGGATTGTGAGGGGTATCTCCGAAGGGAAAGTGTGTAATTACTCTCCTTTAAGTCTTCATTCCCATACCTATATCATCTAAGTTGCCTTTTGCACGAACCTGACCCTCACATCTGGCTTGACGAAAAATCCATAATGGAGTAATGTTCCTTCCAAGTCAACATTCTGCCCCGGCACCTTGATCACGTCAAACAGCCACAGCACCTTCGCAATAAATAATTTGCCTGCATCCATGCCATTTCCTTACCCATGCAGTGTCTCGGTCCAACACTGAAAGGTAGGAAGCCTTTGAGTTCATCTTTGGCAAACTTGAGATTGTAAAGCGGATGTTCTGATAGAAGCCAGTGCTGTGGGCGAAAAGGGAGTAGATCGTAGAAGTAACGGGGGCTTCGGGCAAGAGCAAAAATGTTCGTTTGGACGTGTGCCTGTCATCCTCAAGGAGAAAGAATACAGTGCTGTAAAACCAATCTGACATTGGATTAAAGCCAGCGAACATGAGTTGTACAGCAACTGAGCCCAAATGCGTGAGCTCGCGTAGATCCGTAGGAAGCGGGCTGTCTGCGGGCATGATGGACTCGAAAAAGTCAACGTGTTCAGTTGTACCTCTCTTGTCGACTCTTTCTCCCACACTGTCGCGTGTTATCTTCTCCATTGCGGCAAATGAACTCAGCTTGGCCACAGGCGCGGCAAAGAATTGGAATGGACTGAGCAGTGGGAAACGCTTGAAGACTTGAATGACCGTGGTGAACGTATTGAAGCCAAGGAGGACATCGAGGTACACCGAGTTCTTCACTTCGGAATTGAAATCAGTCTTCAGAGTCATGAATGCCAACATTTTGAGCAGCCTACTGTTTCTCATCTGATCCATTTCTTCGCTCCATGACAGATCTGCCGACATATCCATGGCCAGCCACTCCGTCCACCTGCCAAGCTCGATACCGTCAGGAGCACCACCCAGTTGCTTCATCTTCTTAACGAAATAATCCATGTACTTGTGCATCATGGGCTCCATCGCTTTGAGTGACCTGTTGCTGAAGGCTAGGGAAACTTTCTTTGCCACCTCACGGTGCTTAACGGGATGTTCCTGCCAGATAATGCCCCCAAGATCTTTCCCACGATCGTTGACATTAGTCTTAACGAATGACTCGAGGCGTTTTTGATGAGGAGAATATATGTCTGCGACCCTCCGTACATGAGTACTCTGTTTCAAATAGAAGGAGCTGTTTGGGTGCTCCACTCACCAATAGATGCCTGTGGGGTAACGAATACAAGCTCATTTGGTGCAATGCGTACCACGTCGCCATAATTTCTCAGGGCATTCTCAATCGCCCAAGGATATCTCTCAGAAAGCCTAGAGCCCTCGTCAATTTCCCTTTGCTACTCCATTTTCGAAAATATGACTTGCCAGTGATATGCGTACCAAACGTTCGAGATGGCTGCTATTCGTGGCCCTGGCAACTTGGAAAGTGGGTGAAAGTACAAAAGATGACACATCTGAGTACTGCATAGACAGAGATCTGCAAATCAAATTAGATGTGTCACGTGCAGGGATTTGGTACGAGGAGAATGGCTTAACTACCAGGAGTTTATGGACAGAATTACAGCTCCAAGAATAATTGTAATGAGACCTTGTACTGTTAGAGCATCAGATAAGACGATGCGGTTAATAGCCATCCCTACTCTGGTGAACTCTTTGCTCATGGATGCTGACACATGTGATCAGCTCCAATGAGGGTGCCTGGGGACAGGTGAATGCCTTATAGAATGTGTGCTAGACCATAACAACAAACTGCTTTCAATCTTTCAGAACGAAGGGAACAGTCAGAGAGGAGAAGGAAAAAGTTTAGACGAGATATTCAAGAAAGGAGGATGTCGTTCAGCTTACTGGCCCCTAGCCTCTTCGACAGCATAGGGCACCCCCTGTCTGCGTTTTCGCCGTAATTACGAAGTGACAGGTATTTAGGTCACCTATGCATCATGGCTGTCAGCTCTCAAATGGCTTGACGCAAAAAGGAATCCATTCCTAAATTGTTCACTCCCCTTGCGCAAAATAGTTGAGTTGAGTCATGCCAAAGACCATATTAAGCAGAAATTTCCCCTTTTTTTCTTGCTTATCTTGGTGCAATCGACCTTCCCGTAACCAAATCCAAGACCCACCCCATAACAATCAACACTTTCTGTCTCCACGTCCTCGTCCAAAGGAAATTCTTACTCCTCCAAGTAATCCAAGCCTGTGGCCCCGAATAATCCTTCTTCCCACTCACAACTCCATCATTCTGTCCCGAATACGCCACGATCGCCGTCTGCTTATACTGAAACTCCTCGTCTACACTTCCATTCAGGACCTTTGCGAGATATTTTGCTCTTTGACAAGCTACCTCTGCCGTAGTAGGCAAGCGAGCATCTTCCACATCTCCTGCATCGCCAATGGCATATACCCCATCAAAAAGTTCCGAGGAGCGTATATAGACGCGCAGAAAGGAATCAGTGAGAGTCCTTGGATTCCGTGGTGTTTTCTTCACGGGTAAAGAATCCACAAACGCAGTGGATTTATTTCCCGTGGCCCAGATCACTAGTCCAGCATCGATTCTCCCCTTTTCTTTCGTATAGAGAGAATCCTTTTTAACGCGCTTTATATGACTTCTTGTCATTACCTCTACATTCTGTTTAGTAAAACTTCCTATGGCATAATCCTGCAGCTTAGTGTCGAAGCCGGAAAGAACTTGGTTTGCTACGTCGTGGATGGCAATGCTGATATAGGACTTCAGATGCGGGTAGAGTGAGGCGTAGGATGTGGAGAAGAGGTCGGAGAGCTCTGAAGATACTTCTACTTCAGTGAGGCCTGCGCCGACGATGACGAAATGGAGGAGGGAACGCATCTGCGCCTCGGTGAGGCCGGGGATGGAGGCTTCTCGAAGTAGTCCTGAATGCGGGAGGCGATTTTCATTGTATCCCTAGCGTTACGGAGGAAGCGCGCATGTTCGGATACACCTGGGGTGTTGAAGGTGTGGTTTGTGATCTGTAGGGAATGATGTTAATTCATAATGCCTCTAGAGAAATAAACAGATTCACCCTAGGAGTAATAACTATAATATTATAATTTAAGACAAAGTCCTTTACGATTGAATCTTCAAAAGCTGGAATACATTTTACGGTATTAGCCTTGAAATTAATACTCTCTACCTTAGCTTTGACGAACTTGATCTTCTTATTTGTATGTCTGATAGGGGTCTCGACGATATTAAAATCATATACTCCGTACGCAGTACTTGCTAAGAGGGGTGTGTAAGGTGTAGCGGTATCCGGGGAAATGACTGAGATGGAGTATCTTGTTTCGTCAGCGAGGTTGCGAGACTTGAGCCGGCCCAGCTGGAGCCAATGATAATTATGTCCTTTCGAAATGTTTGAAGTATTGGTAGTCGGGATGAGGTGTATATACTTGAGAAGTCGTTGGGATGAAGGGTCGTGAAGTTCAAGGAAATAAGGCCGAATGACGCATTATATACAGGGATATAAATAAATGTATTTAGGACGACTTCCCAAATGTTCTTGCTCCTTGATCAATCATCAGCAGCTGAGCAAACACTCTCTAGTAGATTTACTCATCGAGATAGATTGAGCAAGGTGGACGTATGAAGTTGAGTAGCACTCGCATCTTATGAATTAGGCTTTACGCCTTCTTTATTTAGACTAAATTTTACTTTCGAACGCAGTAAGTTGAGTTAAACTCCTCAAAACCTAAACGCAAAACTCTTAGTTTCGTAGCAAGCAATAGATTCCCAATATTATGGCTTGAACTGTAATTAATTCCTCGATTAAGCAGTGTAAGAATGCGGCCTCGGCATTCTATTGCCCCGATTCTGAGGAGGGGTAAAGGTTAGTGGGAAGTTATAAGATGGCTTGAACTCCCCAAAGGTCCCTTCACTATCATCAAAATTATATCAAAGTTCCCGTAGTCACGACAATGAACTGTATGGACGTGTCCGAGCGCGAAGCTCAATTACAGGCACAGTGCCAGGTGTACCAACCCTTGAGTTCCGCTCAGATACGACTCCTGAGGGTTCATTCTTCAGCCGATCCCTATTCCGAGATTTTATGTGACCTCTTCGCAGTGGACCTCAACACGAAGTCAGGCGCCACAGTTGTAGGAAGCTCCGTGAAGGTGCGTTACGAGGCACTATCCTACACTTGGGGAGACCCACAACCTTCGTCGACGATCCAGGTGGATGGGCTGCCATACTGGGTCTCAGCGAATCTCTTCGAGGGACTACAGAGACTTCGACTCCCAGACCAAGACCGTGTCCTGTGGATTGACGCCGTCTGCATCAACCAGAAAAATCTCACCGAGAAATCCGCGCAGGTGGGATTGATGTTCAGCATCTATCTCAAAGCCCATAGGGTCGTTGTTTGGCTTGGCCTTGCGACCTACGACGATGCCGCTCTTTTTGCCCGGTTCGATGCCAATTGGGATGGTCGTTCGGACGTCGCCATGGCATTTTCGGATGCTAAGGCGCGAAAGGCGGCCTCTGCACTCCTTGAGAAGAAGCCGTGGTTTCATCGGACTTGGGTCAGGCAGGAGGTTCAGGCCGCTCGCGAGGTCCACATTGCCTGCGGGTGGAGTGTGTGTACGTTTTATCGGTTCCAGGAGGTCATGGAACGCTTGCTTCCAGACCTTGACACCTTCATGCCCCTTCAAGACCCTCAGGAACCAGCCTTGAGAGCCAGGCGGGCCTTCGTCTTGTTCAGGTTAGACAGAGACTATCGCGAGTTCCCAAGGAAAGTACATCGCCAGATTTGGTTCACGATGATCATGCGCAGCAGCGTGTGCGAGGCAACTTTGCCCCAGGACAAGGTCTTCGCAGTTCTGGGCATCATTGCGGAAATGACCAAGAAAGAGGGTGACGAAACCATAGGCTTCCCCGAGATCGACTACTCCAAGACAGTGTCGGTGGTGTATCAGGATTTCCTGAAGCACTCCATCAACGTCAGCGAGAATCTCAGCTGTCTTGATATCTTTTACGACAGGGGCACTATTAGCGCAGACTTGCCGTCTTGGGCTATTGATTTGCGTCAAAATATCACGCGCTTGAGGACTCCAACGGGCGTCTTCGACTTCGCCAATAGCTGGGGGCAACCTCCACGACAAATTTACAGCGACCATGGTCTCCTGCAGCTCGAGGGTAAACGCATTGGAGTTATCTCCTTCACAGATCGTCCGTGGGAAAGTGGACTGCACCGCAAATGCAGCTCTATACTCTCGGAAGAGAATTATAATGGAGTAGGGCTGGATAGTTGCATTTCTAATGACAAGTGGGTGGCGCGCAACCAAGGCAAGAAAGGTATCGAAGAGGTGTACGGTATTCTCGAGAAACGGTGCTCATACGTCTGGGTAGGCCTAGAGCCTAAGGGCTTTGTCTTAGAGGGGTACAATTCTTTCCGACACCAATGTCACTCTTTCGTGTCGCACTTGGTTCAAACGGGAGATATCATGATTCAGGCTTCTGGGTCAGGCTTGCCTTTCATTCTGCGACCTGAGGCAAACGGGCGCTTCGTGTTTTTGGGGCCGGCGCTGGTTATGATGGGCGTGATTAAGAAACAAAAGGATCGGGAAATGTTTGTGTATACTTTTCCTCGGCATACCGACAATGGCCCTCTTGAGAAGTTTACAATCTGCTAATAAAAGGACGCAACTAGCTATAAAAGTGTAGGCTACGACTCTTAATCCAAGATAGTGATAGAGTGCTATTAGCAAGCGTCCATATTGTTTACCTTTATATAGGATATATTAATCATAACCTACTACTGCAATAAGTCGTTGGGATTTTAATGCTTGTATAGGTTTAAAGTCGCTTGAACTCGAAGTACCTATGGTTTGTCTCGTTATGTTCAAAATGATAAGGAATCACTATTCGAGACTCTTGTAAAGGGTTTCAATAGTATTCAAACTGATCTCTAACATCCCTTATAATCCAAGCTCCTTCAACGAGTAAATAAACAAACGCCAAAACACTTGGCTTATACCAAGCTATCGGAATCCTCCGCAAAGCTGTCCGAAGCTGAGATACTGATTATATCAAGAAATAGGTGGTGCGTTTGCGGTCTAATGTCGATGACTTGACCTTCCTTTGGACGAAAGGTAATATCGAGGTATTCGTTAATCTTGCCTATGAACAGCCCTTCTCTTTCTAATAGACTTCTTGTGGAGAATCTATTAGACAAGAGGCGTCTTTGGCGACGATGTAGACTCTTCTTAACAACATTGAAAACATTGCGAGCTCCAGTAACTGAAAACGGTCCGTAGAGAGCTAGATCCTTTAGACAGGTCTGAGAGCTCTGTCCATAAATATCGGTGATGGACTGAGGATTAGAGAACGTTAGTTTGTTGGGGCTAACGCGGCATGGACTGCTATATTGTTGTAGCATCTTAGACTGCTAAATGATGCGCTTCTTCGCCAGCACTCGTATAGATAATACTGGGTGAATTTTGCGAGATATGGCCCAGGATAGCTAGAAAGAGGATGGAAGTATATGTACCTTATGATGATCCTAATAATTACGAGGAAAAGATAACCTAGGGGGAATAACAGGTGACGTTAATTAATAGGTTTTTGTATTTAAACGGTGAATGCCATGATGTCGGAGCCTGAATCAAAGAAGTTTATATT
Source organism: Leptodontidium sp. 2 PMI_412 (assembly GCA_021432625.1). Lineage (NCBI taxonomy): Eukaryota > Fungi > Ascomycota > Leotiomycetes > Helotiales > Leptodontidiaceae > Leptodontidium > Leptodontidium sp. 2 PMI_412. Next base: position 4,595 of record MU270702.1, on the reverse strand, counting down.
GGCAAACAAAGATACTTGTGGAAAAGATTAAGATCGAGCGCCGAGAGACAAGTTTGAGTGAACGTTGTGTTGTTTAAGTTCGTAGTTTGCAGCAGCTTAAGGTAGGCGAAGAGAGAGAGGTGCAGGCAGGTGGGGGAGAGGAAAGGGTGACGGTTGGGGTTGGCCTACCCACAACCAGTTCCCTGTCTTACGCGGGATTACAAGAAATCGATACAGAACTTAATGTAAAGAGATAAAAGGTATTGGATCCCGTTCGTCCGAGGGAAGGCTTTTTGCGGTGCATTGAAGAAATTCTTCGCTTATACTATCTAATCACCTCAATGCTACATCCGTATAATATATCCAGCCTACGGGAATCCGTTCAATATCCCAAGTATTCCAGAAAATTTCCTATCTCTCTATTGCTCCTCGTTGCCCTATCCTGAAAGACCCAATGTCCAGCGCCTGGAACTGTGACCAGCCTTACTCCTCTTAAAAAGTACTTCTCAATCCCATCGATCATCTTCGGTGAAAAGTACGGATCCTCCGTCCCCCACAAAATCAAACTTGGTATCTTGTAGACACAACCGGCTGTGCTGAGGTTCTGTTTGTACGGAGGGCTTGGATAGTTCTCCTTGTAGAAGTCTAGCATGCCGTACATCGGGCTTTCCTCCAAGTACTGCGCGATCTCGGCCCGGTACCGCTCGTTCCGGATCTTGCCAGTGATGAACGAGACGTTCTTGGGTTGACCGGGCTCGTAGGCAAAATACTTCAGCGTGTATAACGACATGTTTTGTTGACCAGCATCGAACTCAATTAGGGGCAGGAATATTGGAAGTACATGGGTGTTGATGAGAATAATGCCTTCAAGGTGCTCTGGGTAGGCGAAAGCGAATTGTTGCATGATTGATCCGCCAACGTCGTGGGCCGCTACAACAGCGGTGTCTGCACCAATATCGTCCAGAACGGCAAGCAAATCTGAGACATATTTGGCCCCAGTGTAGTCGGTGGCATTTGGGGGAATCCCGCTAGGGGGAAAGCCCCGAAGAGTTGGCGTAATGACAGTGTAGTCCTTGGAGAACATCTCGACTTGAGAGAACCATGTCCCGGCGTTGTCAGGAAATCCATGGATAAAGACGAGCGGGGGGCCATAACCATACTGGCGGTAGTGGAGTGTGACGCCATCATTATTGACGAAGTGATCTTTGCCAGACTGCTCGGTATCACAAGAGACATACGCCCGCCGAGCACATGCGAGGGGGAAAAGAAGAAACACAATGGGGGAAAGCAACATATTGAGAGATTGACATAAGACTTTCACGAGTCTTGGAGAGGAACAAATATTTCAATGAAGGGCAGAGTTATTATAATCGTGAGGATTTCTACCTCTTGCTCATCTGAAGACGAATTTGATTAGTATCTCTACTGCTCTAAGTTCTTCTTGACTTAGTCCAAACATTATATTCTTACTAACCGTAGCGTATAACTTATGAGTAATCTTGCCCGATTACAGCAATTAGCAGCTTTCTATGGTAGGATCAGCTCACCGCCTTGTACGGGGGTGGTCTTCAATTTTTGAAGCCCTCTTCTGAACAAGAAATAAGCTTAAAGCATACTACCGACAATAAGGTCACAAGGATAGTAGAATTCGAAAAAGTTCAAAGCTAATCTAAAGTGCGAAGCTAATCTAAAGTGCGAAGCGCTAATCTAAAGTTTTAAACTTTGTTAATACTTACAGTATTGTATAGGATACCAAAAGCACCCTTGTACAGCCATTAACGTATGGCCCGAGCTTTCGTACGGCCGTAGGTACTACTGGCTACACTAAACTCTTTTATGCTAGAGCAAGCTGCCTGCCTTCCTTTACTTTTGACAGAATACCTGCGCTTCGTTCCTAAGGCGAGGAATCGTTTACAAGTAGACTCTAAGCAATCGCATCCGACCTTCAGCGCATGATAATCAATACAAGACAAACCTTTGGTAGTTGTTAACAGTTCAGTTTCTGGTATCTGCCCCCACTCTCTATTTTAGCCGTGGCGGTATGGAATTGAGCTTGACAATTAAAGTTTGCCAGATGTTTTTTGTTGAATCCGCTCGGGCTGATTATTCAACAAACAAAAGAATTTCCTTCGCTGCACAAGCACCCTACCGGATATTACCACCACAAAGCAAAAGTCCAAGTTAACTCCCCGGGAAAGTGCGTACTCCGTAATGGCAAAATATAGGAAATTCTTTAGATTGGTCGGCTTGTGCTCAATAATCACGGATATATGTCTGGTCCGCAGCGCGGACCAATACAAGACGCAAGGAAACCGGGGACTTCGATATGCGCCGCTATGTGGTACGGGTCTCCTGGCTCATCGTCGCCGAGATTTCTTCAGGGGTGAATTTACCAGACTTGTACGTGGCAGAGAAGACCTCGGCCATAGGATCAGACGGACAGCGTTACATTTGTGTACCCTCCTAAACTTATTACCTCTTGAAATCGAGTGATGGACATGTTCTTTGGTACTGCACTTGTCATTGATGTTATGGAGACAAGCGGCCTCGGATCCTTCCAAAAGGTAAGTTAACGAGGTAAGCAAATAAAAGAATTCCCATTCCCCTCAAATTCATTGTCTATCATTAAAGAGCCCTCATCACAAGCCTCGTGATAACCCTCCTGTCTGTGTGAATTGATAGCGCTAGTTATATGGAAGCAACCTAAGGACTAAACAGCACTTCATGCAACGCAAGGCCGAAAACAATGGCTAATTGTCGTTGAAGCACTTTAAGCGTGTAGCCTATGTTGCATGCGTAGTCTTCTCAATCATTCTGTCGCTCGACCGAGATTAACATCATCAAAGCTCCGTGAACATTGTAAGAAAACACAATATCCTGCGCAATCCGAACACCTCGCTCCCTCGTGTGATCGAATCACATAACCAAGCAACCACAACAACCTCCTCGTCTTTCCCCCCCATCTCGAAAAATCTGGGCCTCATATGGGCCGATATCCATCCCAAACCCTGGCTTAGGCTGAGCAGCACCCGTCGCATACCTAGGAGGCCTAGCAGCCGTATCGCTCCAGCAAGCCCAATATCCGGCCGGCAAACCCTCATTGAAGCGACATCTGCCCACAGGGCAATGAAACCATTGTTCTTTTGTTTCATTATTGATCCCAATGCGGCTCGTGAATGAGCAACCACAAGGCGGGTTTCCAGCCACAATTCCTAAGGAGTCGTTCCAGGAAACAAATTTACTCTTCCCACCATGGCAGGCGTCATCGCAGTAGAAGTAGGGTCGACCAACGTGGCCGTGGGTATTTTTCGAGTTGACCGTTTGTGGTCTGGCAGCGTGGCCGCACTGGCATGTGGGTGGTGAGTTGAGGGGGAAGGAAGGCTCCATGGTTGAATCCTTTGGGAAGGGAGGAGGCGATTCAAGAGTTTAGAAAGAGGAGAGTTGGTGGACCTATTAGTGAAATGTAAGTAAGAATACTTGAACATGGGAAAGACGTTCTTTTACATTACTTATGAAAGATTAAGGGTCTAAGCAATATAATCTTGCTGTTGAACAAGGCGATCGGGGCTCAAAGATGAAGTGGGTTGGAGAGGGAAATAAACACTCACGGTCTGGTCTTCTTATCCATATTTCCTTGGGAAATGTTTTTGCTATGCAGCCTTGGGCCGCGTGGTACAGCTTCATTTCACCCTGCATATTTGAAGTTTCATGTATCAATACATATCCCCAACAAGGTTGAACGATATAATTATCTGAGACCTACGCTGCGGAAACCAATCGGGATTTATTTTGGGCAACTCCAGCGCAAACGAAAATAGTTCGCCGTCGGCTGGTGAGCAAAAGGGGAATTCGATACATCCACAGCGCTAAGCGAGCCGCAAAGGGGGGTAGGCGCTGATTTTATTTCATGCCTTGCATAAACAATTGCAGGAAGTATAATACGAAGATTCTGGTTTTAAATAAATGCAAAGCACCTATAGATAATTTAAACGCTTCGGTGCAATGGGTGGGAATGTTACGGGACAATCCGAGGTTACTAGGAATCTGCTATCCACGTGACCACTCACGTGCTCCCACCCCTGTTTGAGCAGGACTTTCCTATACCTCAGAACAAAACCTTCTTTATCACAATATATTTTATAACATATCGGGACCGCCTTATAATAGGGAATTGGAGTGGGCTTCGGCTTTTTATAATATGGACCTGGAACTGTTATTTCAGGCTCCCGAGACTCTAGAGTTTAGAAAGTCTCGAGCCGCCAGAGCGCGAATGCATCATGTATCTGCCTATTCTACCCAATTCCAAAGACTTAGTCTCCGCAGGTTTAATAAGCCCTACCTTTTGTATTATTATAGAGGCCCTTCCCTCAACACCCATCACTCCCCTTAAAACTCGCATCTTCCTCAATCTCCCTCTCGCCCACCCCATCCTCCTCCCTCTTCCACCTCTTCTCATCCCTCTCCAGCAACTCTTCCGTCGGCGTCATCTCCCTACGTCTCTTCTTCCCCCAGGCTGTGAAGCTTCCAGGAGGTGTGACGTGGAGTGCTGATCCGGTTTGAACGCTTATTATATTGCTGGACAAGATGGGATAATCGCGTCGCGTCGTGGAGATGGA
>MU270701.1:0-30997 GCA_021432625.1 Leptodontidium sp. 2 PMI_412 | reverse complement strand
AGCCCCAGGCCGCTGCAACATGACCACGCGCTTCAGCAGCGGGTTTGGCATGATAGCTGGCAGTGGTCTTGAGGTTCGCAATGCCAAGTCGACGATAGCGAGGACGGACATGATGTCTGCGATCACACGCTCATCCTTACACCCCATGCTATCCTGGAACTGCTTCAAAAGCGTAGGCGGAAGCTTCGAAGCTGCATTAAGGAACTGACACAAATGTGTGTTAATCCGGTTCGTCAAGCCAGCAATTTTCATCAACGAGGTTTTGCTGAACGGGCTAGAGGTAAACTCAAATTCTAGGATTTCGAGCATGGGCTGCAGCTCGTTCATGGTCTCGTAGGTCGAGAGCAGGGTTTCCTCGACGTGTTTTTGGAGGGTGTTGGGCGAAGGGTGCGAGACGAAGAGGGCATAGAGCTCGGCTTGGGTTTCGAGGATGGAGGAGAGGGATTTCGCTATGTAGGTCGTGGAAGAGGAGAGCACGGGGAGGAATTGGATTATTGCTGCTGTGGCGGAGCCGACGAGGACGACGAGGGTGCGGCGCCAGACTTTGGGGTTGTTAGCAATATTTCTGGTAAAGGAAAGAGAATCCTGAAACAATGGAAACGTTAGGTGCGTATGCTTACAGACAGTGTAGCCTACACCGGCACTTTCGTAGCTCGGATTGTGACTAGAACAGGTCAGTCTCTGCTATGATGATCCGTAGAAGCGAGAATCCTACAAGTCAAGAAAACTGTACCCAACGACGAGATATATTGTCGCCATGCAAACAACCACGGTCTGAATGTCTGCACGACGAACCCAAAGACGGAAGTACATGCCAACAGCAACGACCACCGCCATGACTGCTGACAGGCCGTACCCATTGCCGACCCCAGACCCTGCGCCCATGTACTAGGCCACCATGCCTAGAACACCTCCGAGGACGGTGGCGCCAGATTTCGTTACCTATCATAAATGTTAACGGTCCGAAGCACTGAAAATACCGATAGGGCACAACGTACAAATCCAAATGTAAAATCCACCATATACGGCATCATTCCAGTCTGCGCCATAACCAAAGCCCAAAGACCTTTCTCTCGATTATAAAACCCAGCACTGCTCTTCAGAACTCCCGGCAGACCCAACGCAACCGTAGCAAGCGCAACACGCAGCGCGTAAGTACCCTCAAATCCGAACAGGTATTCATTAGCCGCAAGGACAAACTTGGCCAAGCCAGATCGTGCTCTCAGCGGCTTCCGTCTCGACAACTCATGGAATCCCTTCACCTTCACCTTCTTCTTTTTCTCCGAAGGATCCTGGTCCGGGCGTGGATTTGCACCAGTCGACGGATTACTCTCGGATATATCGACAGCGGCCGCGCGGATGTTTCCTGGCCACCATATCTGGGACTTTGTACGTTGCTTTTCGAGATAGATGAATGTTTGGAGGAAGTCAATTGTTGCGTCGACGGTAGCGAGTATGACGGCTTCGAACACCATGCCAATGACGAGTCCTTCGACGGGCGCGACTTGGGACTCCTCCTTGCCGGCAAGAAAATTTCCCTCGTCGTCGAAAAGATGGCGGTAAGGCGCCAGAAGAGACTCCGTGCCTGCAGCTGTAAAATCTCGCCTATGAAGTTTCAAGTTCTCGACGGTCCTTTCTCGTGCATCTGCCATTTCCAAGCATTGGGCCAGAGATGGTTTCGAAAACCATCTTCGGCTATTGACCTGGCGGACTCCGTCGATGCTTGCGTCGATGGCCTCGGTGCAAGCGAGTAACAGTGGCCGAGCTTTGATGTGCATGGCATTCATCTCGCTGTTCAGGAGATCATCTCGCGCTGAATGTGCGTATTGTTTCCCCATATCGAACGTCGCCATCAACTGATGATGTCCGACCTGATGTTTATGATCGTCGTCGTGAAACTGGGATTTCTTGATCATTACCTCTCTGTATTCCTGTCTTGACACCCGGTCCGATTGGAACTGGAGTACCTCCACAAAGCTCAACACCATTGTCTTCAGTCGGGTTTGCAGCGATACAATATCATCGGCATTGAATCGACCATACGAGACATCAGCTTTCAAGAATGGCAAGCTGGATACAGTCGTTGTGTAAGCGGTAATCAGCTCTTCGTGCGTCTCCTTCAGCTTCTTTCCATTAGGCACAGTTGGGAAGTTCTGTAAAGCCGCGAGTGAAAGGTTGCTCAGGCGCTTCATGGGCTGTAAGACGTCTTCAATGCCGGCCATGACGAAGTGCGAGGTAGTCTCGGGGAAGAAGATAATCGCACAAACCATGGAGATACCAATTGCTGTAGCTGCTGGCTTGATCATTTGAATGGGTGCGGTGCCTAGGAAATTTGGAAGGAGGGGTCCGTTGGTGAGATAGATGTCAGCAACAACTGTGCCGAACATCTGCACCAGTTGCGAATTGGGATTGCTTGCCCGCATGCGTGCCTATAAATATTAGCCAGGTTCAAAAAGGCTTAACGGTTAACTTACCATCAGATAAATAAAGACCAATATTAGCACAAAATAAACTGCAGTCACCCTTCCGTCCAAGACAAAACCACTGTAAATCAGATCCTGGTAGGTAATAGATGAATCCACATTAGTTGCTTGTGAGTCTGCGGCGGCTTGTCTTCCCAAGGCCTCCACGATACGTGTGGTGTCTGCAGCTGGTCTAGCTGCAAGTGCGGCTTTGGCGACGATGACACCCCAGGCCCAGCCCAAGGTCATTCCGATGATCATCATCAGACCCCCCATAAAGGTCGTCAGGGCAATACCTGCAGGTGGTAGGATGAAAGTAACTATACTATTTGACCATTAGCTCATATTGATAATAAATTACGTGCTTGACCTACGGAGCGAAGAAGACCGCTGTGCCATAATTCTTCAGTACTGGGTTGATAAATATTAGGAGGGTGGCAGCCCAAGCGGATGCGGCGCATTTGAATAGTGTTTTTAGGTCTCTTGCGTTGAAATGATCGAATAATGGGCGGCGTGTCTTGCCATTCCCTCGACCGGTGCTTGTAAAATATGGGCTCTCCGTGTGCTCGTATTCCCCTTGGCTGCTTGTTTCGAGCCTGCTAAATCCATCCACAGTAGGTATTGCCCGACCATATTTTGATAGTCTCTCAAGTTCTGTGTCTGGCATGGTGGAATTCCACCAGTTGTATGTTGCTCAAATGAAAGTAAGGTCCAGAACGGAGAAGGATTATACAGGAAAGTAGACAGCTCAGTGATTTCCTAAGGACCAGAAGATTCAATCTATCTGTGCAATTGATCTCAAATGTCGTGTAATAGTCGGTATCTTAGGGCAGTGAAACGATTTATAGTAGAGAAGTCGGGTGATTAGGAGAATGACGAAAGACAAGTCCTGACTGAGAGTTCAGATTGGGTAGGACCGAGCCAGTACATAAGGCGAGGATCCTGGTGCACGGTCTGGCTAGAACAGAGTCGACGCTGAAGCACTGATTAAGGTTTGACTGAAGAATACCGATTTGGATGATTCGAGTTGGGATGGAATGAGCCAAGAGCCAAAGGTATGACTGACCCCGTCAATCTCACTGATCGTTTCTCTTCAGCCTTGAACTCTTGAACTCAAAATTAAGACAGACAATTGTGGTGCAGTAACGCCCAAATACGTAGAAACAGAGACTTAACGATTGCAACAAGAATGAGAGACAGAGACAAAATCACGCCTTGGAAGATCCTCAAGTCTGACAAGCAGAACCCCAGGTACGAATGTTGGCACCGTTTGGTTGTGCCAAGTTAATACAGGGACAACAACACTGTATCAGCAACCAGAAACGGGTACTCGTAGAGATTTGCTTGCGCAGCTGGTGGTTACGTTGCCAAAGCCCCTTATGGCGATTGGAGGTCGTTCACACTGGTGTCAATCTGAAGGGGATGCGAACAGGAACGAGGTCTGCTGTACTGTACAAAGTACCCTCTAGGCGGTGCTGTCATACGTTCATGGCGGCCACAGCCCCACAGCGAACCTGCAGATCGCATGAAATAACTTCCTTCACATTTGATGACAATGAACTAGGCGGTGGTCTAGAAAGCTTAACGCCTTCGATTCGTTCCGAATTATTCGCATTCGTATGTCGTCTGTCCAACTCAGACCAAGTTTCCGAATGCGAGTTCTTTGACGAACGTCACTAGCCCCAAGGCGAAACAAGATTGATCCAGCGGGAATATGGAAACGTGAGCCAAAAATGCCGAGTAGGCTTATTCTGATGCTTATTAGTTGACTTTTGCCCACGCACAACGTTCGTGTTGTCGGAGGCTGACTTCATCGCTATCGGCAGTGGTGATGGGCAACAAACATGTTGTGATTGATCTTTGACATGCCGGTGGCAATTCCTAGCGGGTGCGGGTAGTTGCAGATATGTCGTGGACTTGCAGAATAGGGAAGAGGTACTTGTAAAGTCGATGATTAGCTGCCTTGGTTGGGAGGTGGAGGTGGTAGCTGCTCCCATCAAAGTTAAGCAAGTCCCCACCTCCCTATTCCAGCCACCCCCCCATTCCGGCCACTTTGCTTAATTCTGCCACTTTTCGGTTAACACTTAATTATAACGTATTAACTTTGATATAATCTTCTATAGACTCTAGATCATTTACTAAATCCAAATCTATAATTACAATTTCTTATTTTAAACCTCTTAAATTACCTCGATATTTATAAACTTAGAATTTGAGCAAGTTCTAAACCTTGTGTTTAATTGCCGCAGATACTATCTTCATTCCGAAGCATTTAAAATGATGATCTCTAAGTTTTCCTTATCCCAGCAGGCCTAGCAGGCCCAAAAGCTCCAAATATACCATAACCATATCTCCAAAACATTCTAACGTCCCACCCCACCCTTTCGCCCACCCCCGCCTTTCGCCCACCCTCGCTTAACACACCGCCACTCCTACTTACCTTCTTAAATAATTATTAACTCTTCTAATTCTTAACTAATTCTTTTGAAATTTAGAATGTGAGTTGTCGTTATTATGAAGCCTGAGTATACCAAGTACGACGTTGCGTGTGCGCTTGTAGAGGTCAGAAATAGTAAGTCTTTGCGAAAGGCATTGATTGAGTGGGGTGTTCCAAGGTCTACTCTTCGCTGTCGAAATGCGACCACTCTACCACGCTAGGAAGCCGCCAATTACTTGCAAAGGCTACTTACGGTAGTAGAGAATTGATTGGCTAATTAGGTGCTTACTTAAGAGTCTCTTAGTTGTGGAGTTACGTATGCGCAGATTAGGGTTTTTAGCCAGAGACTTCTAGCTCTCTAAGGGGATCACCTACCACTCGGAAAACACTAGATATCACGATTTCTGGCCCGTCATCTTATTCTTAAGACTAAGAGGCAAATCTACGTCGATTTTATACGCGTTAATAACGCTTGTTCTGAAGTTATTAGGCCTTAGTTCTAAAAATTAGAAGTTCCGGCTATTAAAGTTATTTTAGCTAGCCAACGATGGAATATAGACGAGACTAGTATTATAGAAGGGTACGGCCTTAATAGATTTGTTATAGGGCATGCCGAAAAGCGTAAGGTTTAAGGAAAACAGCCAAGTTCACGTGCTTGGACGTCAATTATTGAGTATATCTTTACAACTGGCCTTTCTATAAACTCGGCGGTAATTTACAAGGGAAAATCGGTTTAATAGTAGTGGTTTCTGTCTTAATTAGACGTATTTAACAACTAGCACTTTACTGTAACCGAAAATGGGTAGACGACTGACGAGACGGCTCTTGAGTGGCTGGAGAAGGTGTTTATTCCTTAAATAGAACCACGTGACTATTTAGTAAGACTCCTCATTTTAGACGGCTATGGGAGCCACAAGACTACGGAATTCCTTTAGAAGTGCCTTGAGCATAATATATACCTTTTGTTTTTACTTTTATATACGTCACACGTCTTATAACCTTTGGATTTAACGGTTTTCTCTCCCCTTAAGCGTGCCTACTGGAAAGAGTTATAACAATTGAGTTCTTTACTTGATTTTACACTTATTAGTAAGTGCAATTTCCTCGTTTACTATTAGAAGGCACGTCAAGAGAGTTTTACTCCTTCTAATATTAAGGCTAAGTGGAGAACTACTAGTTTATAGCCGGTATCTGTGGTTAAGCCTTTAATAAGCCTATTACTATTAGAAAATAGTAATTAATCGACAAATCCACCTCTCTAAGAGTCTCAGGACTTACCGACACTACTTCCAGAAGTTTCTAGCACTTCAATTGAGTTTTATACTCCAAAGGGTAGGAAAGATATGTATTTTTAAATACGTACCTTAGCTAGTGGGTTATATGATTAACTTCTAACGTAACGTTTGCTTTTTAAGAAGATTGTGAAGGGAATTGACGAAAAGGATTACAAATTAAGAAAGGCAAATATAAGGATTAGAGAGCTAGAAGAGCGATTGGAGTAGTTAAAGCCAAAGAAAAGGAGGAAAGTCTAAACTAGTCTAAATTCTAAGTTTGTGACAACACGTGTTATTCGGGAGGCTCAAATCGTAGCTAGAGATCGTTAAATTGTACCTATAGAATTAAAATCAGAAGGAGATTTAGATTCTATAGTTTCATGTATAGAAGTTAAGGCAATATAGAGTTATTAAGTCTTGAATAGGAAGTACTAGAATTAAGCGAGGTGGGCGAAAGGTAGGGGTGGGCGAAAGGGTGGGGTGGGACGTTATACTAGAAGTAGGATTAAGAAAGCAGACCCCTGACTCTGCACACTCGGCGTGCTTCCATATAACAAATGATTGGCAAAAAGATTCACAATCGCAGAAAGCGTCAACCCAGCACACACTGCATCATTCTCATAACAAGCAGGCGAAATTTTCATGTAGCGAGGAATCGTGGTAAGAACACCAGTGGCACCAAAGGCTGCGCGTCCGCTATTCTGATCAAATTTCGCAGGCTGGTTAGGCACACGTGTGTCGGATTGCCAATGACTAGTGCCGCGCTGATTGCTTGTAAACCGGCGCTGGACGTATCGTTGAAGTGATTCAGAGCGTCGGCCGCCGCTGTGGCACCTTGAGAGTATCCGAGAAGAGCGTACTTCTGGCCTGAGCATGCAATGAGACTGGCGTTGATGTAGTTGATTATGTCGGCTGCTCCTTGGCTTTGGGTATCATCCCCTGCGGGGTAGACTGTATCGTACTCGATACCTCCAGGTACTGCACTTAAAGTCTGATCGATCATGCCAACAAATCCAGAAGATGGACCTTGAGGCTCGTCTGTCCCTCTCGTGGAAATAATGACATATTTCTGGCAAGTGTCTCTAGTTTCGAGCGGTGCTGCGTTCACCGAAGTCCAGGCGAAGAGGAGGGATAGAAGCTTTAAGGCTTTCTGAATGTTGGAAACAGGGGACTGTGGAATGAGTGTTGCGGTCCGGGCTTGGTAGATTTGGACACAGATGTGTGAGATGCGTGGCATAGGCAGCACATGGCTCTTCGCTGGTGAGATGCCTAGATACCCCCAGATATATGTCTTATCTTATTACATGTCAGTTCAGCTCATGAAGCTCATGAAGCTAAAGCATGGCCTTGGTATCACAAAAATGCTGATCAGTGCCTGAGTGGGTTTGTGTAATTCTCAAGTCCGAAAAAGAGCCGTCTGGGCCAAAAAAGCTCGGTAGGCAAATCAGCGGACTAGTAAACCACGAAGCTTGTGTGACGTCGGGTAAGGTCCTTCGCTATTGCCCCTGCTAAGCTTCGCCGATAGTTCTTGATGTTTATTCCTAGGTAGGGTCAACGTGATGATCCATGGCCACAGTGCCATCAGTAAGTTAGTGGCTAAGCGACACAACGCCAACAGTAAACAAAACACCGAAACGGAGTACTGACTGTTCGCAGAAATGATGATCGGGGGTAAGACAACAGGGAATAAAAATTAAGTCAGAGCGACGGAAAGGGGCAGTAATTTATCCAATGTCTTAATTATAAACTGTCGCGCAGTAGCGCAGTTCCTTGGTCTGATGCATGCTTGCGTAATTTCAATCAATCTTTGAACACTTCTTCCAAACCTCGTCTGATCGTAGATCTTTCAACACCATGAACACTTGCTCCTCATCTGCTCGACATAAACGCAACATGGACCGCTGCAAAAATGGGAAATGAGAAATATAAGGCCGTCGCCGCAGCAATAGTAGGCACGTTTGCACAGCAAACCAATTAGGGAGTTGTGAAAACCCAGATTTCTTAATTCTGGAGCTGGGTACTTGCATGTGGCACTCTATTTTGGCAGCAATACAGAAAATAATTTCAACCCGTCCTTTGGAAGACCTCATTCAGGTTGCACGCTTGTGTCAGGCAGCTGCATTGGTGGGGCAAGGGTCGTTAAGCGAGCGTGTTGACTTCAGGAATGAGGCGAGGACCTTCAACGCTTGATCAGGCCACAACATTCATAATAGAAGGGAATCAAATCAAACTTTAGCTTTGAAGACTTTTGATGCCTGAATTGACTAACTGCCTTTTGCTTCTGCTATATCTAGAGGAAACTCTTACCTCGATTCTTTTCTCTTCTTTCTGTTCCTAGGCAATTCACATCTTCAACCTCAACCAACACTCTGCCTCACAACGTTGCAATCGCAATATATCTGTAAGTTCTGCTCCACCCTCTTACTTTTGAGACTTGAAGCTAATCACATTCCCACAAATAGGTCATCATGGATCTCACCGGTCTTGCCGACTTCTTGGAGACCCAGGAGATCGGTTTCACCTCAATACTCAAGAATACTAGGAACATTGATCCTGAAGAGCTCAAGCGCACTCTCACTAAACACCACGCTCAGATGGTCATGATTGCAGGCGGCAGATACCCTATCAAGCTCACCCCCTCAGCCTCCAACTCACCCGACAAGCCACGCTCTGACAGAAAGAAGCGCCCATTCACCTCAACCACCAGCGACGAAGAAGATTACGAGCCATCAGCCAAAGCCTCATCAGGAAAGTACAAGCTCAGCTCCAGTTCAACTTCAACCCCGACCAAGTTCAAGACGCCCGCCAAGCGTAACAAGACCCCCACCCCATCCTCATCTTCCACCCGAAGCTTCAATTCAAGCGGTAGAATGAAACCAGCTGGAGCCTCGACCCTCTTCAAAAACAAGTCTTTAAACTACAGCAAGTCCCCTAGCGGTTTCAAGATCCACAACGTCATCGACTTGGTTTCAGGTCCCGACTCTGAGTTCGAGGAAGCTGAGGAAGGCACTGATATCGACGACAGCGATGTTAAAGATAAGAAGCAACTCCCCATCCGGAAGGGCGTCGCTACTCGAAAGATCACTCCTTCTAAGAAGAAGGCCTCAGCCTCTGCCCCTTCTTCGGCAACCGCTAAGAAAATTCTTGCCAATGTCACTGATGAGAGCGACGAGGACTCCGTCAGTTCGACGAAGAAGAAGGGTGAGAGTAGTGGCGATTATAAAGGCAGAAAGATCGAGGCGAAGAAACTAAAATCAAAGGCCGAGATTGAGCGAGTCTCTGCTGCAATCCCCGGTATCAAGGAGAAGATCGCTATCCTAGAGAAGTCGGTTGCTGAGAATCAGGATACTCTTGCTAAGACCAACAACTTCCTTGCAAGAAAGCCTCTGCTCGATAAGATCCGACATCTCAAGGCACTGATTGCTGCGAACAAGCTGTTGATTGTGGAGGCAAGTGGTGTTGGGAAGGGCGAGGATGTTAGTGTGAAGTCGATGGCTGCAACGGTTGAGGATGCTCCTGAGGATGAAAGCGACACACTCTTCGTCAGTGATACTCCTACTAAGGGCTCTTCTGCAAAGCGTAGATGTGGTGGCCTTTGACATGGCGCAAATTCCGGATGTAAGTTATCCATATGATCAGAATCGAAATATGTGTTGAATTCAAGCTAACACGTGAGCAGAACTTTGGCATTCAGAGGAATTTGCTTCCGTTACTTCGATTTCTTCACTGCGGAGTCAAATACGGATATTGAGAGCGACATGGGATATGGATGCGTGGTGAGCAGACATGGGTGAAGATTGTAGAACACCGTCATAAGCTTGAGAGATATCCTTGAATCGAGGAGATGGCTTCATTTGAATTCCAGCGGAATGATATCATTGAAAATCGTCACAGAATCCCTTTCTTCTTCGCTGCCTTGATATGTGCCAAGACCAATTTACTTTCGTTCTCGACGACCAGTGACTTGAAGAGAGAGTCTTCTTCGAGCAAGCTGTCTCTGGCAGCATCTAACAGTACATGTGAGAACAACGAAGGGCTTGGAGCGGCAAATAGAAACTTACGAAACCAATACATCTCTGTCTTGATGTCATTGAATAGTCTGATGAGTTCCAGATCTCGGCCAAGCATATCTGAAATCTCGGCGGTACGCCAGTCTAAAGTCAGAGGCGAAGTTGTTTTGTAGAGCGCCGCGTACATGGAGGTGAGTGTGTTGTATATGTGTTGATTGAGATGGTACCTCGCTTCCCCTGGGCAAAAAGTCAGCCAGAAGTATATCTATTGATGGAGCTATAACTGTAGGCATGCAACCGACATACTCGTTAATTTTAGCTCTGCTAATGGTTTGAGGAAGACCATGTGTTCTTTGTACGTGAAAATCAGTGTCCATAAGCATGCCCATGTGACAAGCGGGTTTTCCTTTCCGATCCCGTCTTTGTCGTAGATTAAGTTCTCCAAGGCGGAGAACACTTGGACTTCCAGCGGAATAAGCTCTTCAACCAAGAGGTGCCTAATCTGCGCGAAAATAGTGCTTGATACCATTTCCTTCTCTGAAGATTGCATCGACGACTTAATGAAAGCCATCGTACGGTACATCTGAAATAATTGCTGGATGACTAAACACTTCTGGAGTAGTGCTCTCTGAAGTAGAATGATCGGTCAGTAGCGAAGAAGCAGAAATTCAGGTATTGCTTACCATGGGAACATCTTTCGGACAGCCGCAGTAGGCACTTGAGAAGTTTCTCACAGCTTTCTGGAGGCCGGAGAATGGTCCTGTCGTAGGATGAGCGTCACTCTTGGTGACACTGTGGATTCTTAGTAGAGTCCCGACTGATGGGAGATCTCTAGGATATATGGCACATTGGCGGCCAGGTACTTCGGAGACCGATGCCCCAAAGTAATCCATTACAATAATCAATCGGCTGGACATGTGTCTAAAATACTCGAAGTCAATGAGACGCACTTTGATATAGGCCTCCGGAGTTTCATTGCTGCCAGGAAAGTAAAGGTACGAAGACTCGGATGATGGGCAAGTTTTGGAGTTCTCGACGTCTTTTGAAACACTCTGAAGCCATGGGGTGAAAAGATCTGGATAGTTAGAAATCAAACAAACTGGGCAACGATGCAAACCTTACCAATATGGTCGAAACGTGTCGCTAGTAAGCTCTGCCGCATACACAATACCTGTCCCAGCGCTGCACTTCCAGCACGTTTGATACACTGATTGCAAGGTAGTCCGAATGTGCACTACTTAATCAGCATTCTTGAACTTTATATCTTCATGACCAAGTGGTTACTCACCGCATTCTTCTTGATCTTGCACTGGATGCATGCTCCAATAAGCCGATTCAATGATACTTCCTCCTTCCGTAACTTTGAGAAAGCTTTACGCTTCCTAGGCTTGATTTCCAGATCAGAAGTCACCGAAAAGACTACCACCGATTCTGCAATCCTCCGTTTCAGAGATTCTCTGTCTGAAGTTGTGGACGAGGGTGATTCGTCTCTATCCGTGATGGAAATAGTACTCTGTGGGATGCTGTCCTTTGGAGTGTCTTGAGTCCATAAAGAGCTCTGTGGCTGAACATCAGAGGATCCTGGAATTTGGAATACATTGTCACGATGTGCTGACGCAACAGGATCACTGATATCAGATCCACTGGGTAGATCAAGTGCTGGTGATGGCATGAGCGCACCATTCTGAATCGTTGACGAATAGTCTAGAACAGGCAGCGAAATATTATTCAGAGCCAAGTCGAGGCCTGCATCACCGAACAAATCCAAGTCAAAGCCAAGATTAGGATCTCCAAACAAATCTAATCCTTCGTCCGGCATGAAGAGAGAGTAGTTATTCGGGTCGTCCCAGAAATTGGCGTTCTCCATCTTGAGATGTTGGGAAGATGGTTCAGATAGGTAGATAAGAATCTGATGGTGGTAAATGAAAAAAGGATGGCAATGTGACGATTCGAGGAGCAGTATGGAGAAATATGGAGATTTCAAGAAAAGATAGTAGAAGTGTGGTATATAACCTCACGCGAGGCTCGCCCTGGTAAGCGACGTTCATCATCCGGTGACTTCTTTAGGAAATTGTGGCGTTGAATGCTGCAAGGCTGGATGTTCCTCGCCAATGAACGTTCTCATACTTTTCAAAGTCCGGTCTGTGGGTTTCCCATTCAAGTGTCCGCGCTGATATCTTTGAAACGTAGTACAGTGAGGCAGACAAGTGTTCAGGTTATCCTTTTGATGCTTAATGCATGCTTGCTGTCTGCCTAAAGCTAAGATATGCGAAGTAAACATTGACACGTGACTTTGGCCAGAAGCAATGGAATGGAAGCCAGACGGAAAGAACGTTTCGCAAGGACACAAGAGGAATCCATATACCATTTTGCCATTAAAGTGCATTTTATACCTCACAGATTCGCGCTCTTCTCATCCAGGCTCTCCAAGAACCCCAAAACCCTCTTCACCAAACCACCCAAAACCTCCTCCGAAGCGCCCTTCAAATTATGCTTCGCGCCCTCCAAAACACCCGAATGAACCTCATCCACCTTCCCCTCACCCTTCTTAGAAATCTCAATCCATCTCTGAATCAACTTCTCCTTATCCAGCTTCGGATCCACATACTCATCACCCCCACTGTGCAAAACACACAACGGCGTCCCCTTCGGCAGCGCACCAAACGTCTTCATCAACCGCTCATCGCTGAGATCTGAGCTGAAGAAATCGTCGTCGCCATCATGATTCGGACTTGCGAGGGATAGCCACCGCTTAGCTGAGACGGGTGCCGGGCCGAAGAAACTCTTCATGGTTTTCGAAGGGAGAATCTCATCACCATCGCCATCTTGGATCATGGCTTTAGCTGTTTCGCAACTACCTGCGTATAAAGCGGGATCGAGTCCGATCTCAATGGCTTGCCGATCACTCACTGGTCCTTGCAAGATGCCACCGTCGATTTTGGCCCGTGAGGCGTGACCGGACCCGGTGAGGTATTCGATGATATCTTGACAGCCTGTTGAGTGACCCATGAGGACTATCTTGCCGGTTTTGATGCCTCGGAAGTAGGTGACGCATTTCGAGAGCTCGGCCGCGTCCTTCTGGAGATTGGATGTTCCCCAGCCGGTGTAGGAAGATGAGAGGTGGACCTAGGCTAGAGTCCAGGTTGATGGGAGGGAGGATGAGAGAGGTGTTGTATAGGGTACCGTGAGGAGGCCGTCGAAGAGACCGCCGATGAAGAGGAGGATGTTTTGAGGTGGCGAAAGTGGTGTGGTTGGGGTGTGCTCGAAGGCTGTGAGACGGGCGGTCTGGTGCTTGTTTAGATTGGACTGCATATGAGCTGAAGGTAATGAGATGTGAAACGAAATAGTGTAGGAAAAGATAGGTAATGCAATCATTCAGTTAGATAGGATACAATTCGAATTATCATGAAGATATTATGTGTAAGAGAGCACAACAGCTGGGTTCTGAAAGGGTGAGACTGACATATTGATGAACGAGACCCTTTCTTGGAGCGGCCATTCTGAACGAATCTTCCTATAGAGAACGACGTAGAATAGATCGTATTTTAAGCCACAACTTGCTTGAAGAAAACTGACTGGCTAGAAGATGAGGAGTAAATAGTTTGAAGATATGTAGCTGATTGTCAATCTTTAAGGACCTAAGAAGTCAAGCCTTTGTAGTTCGTACACAAGTAAGATCATATATTACGCTTATCTCGTATTATCACGTATCTTCAACAACCATGAATATGAGTGAGAATGAAGTTGTATGACTGTCAGTGACAGTCGAAGCAGGTGGATGAAGTGAAGAATGGGGATCTCTCGTTACCTCACTTGATCAACCCAGACCTCAGTCAACCTATCAACGCACGTGACATCGAATCAGCCTCGTGAAATTTGCAGGAGCTCTCCTCCTCACCTCAATTCAGCCCATCAAGCTCTCTCCAACAACAACTACCGCCCACCTCTCCGACCACCCACCAACAAACAATTACAAAAATGCCTTCCCTCCACCACACCCCCCCCTCCCTCCTCTCCGCCCTGCGCTCCCTCTCCCTCCAATCCCCCTCCACCACCACTCTCTCCAGCTCCAAAATCCTCCCTACCGCCCGAGCATTCAGCACCACGCCCTCCCTCTCCGCGCGCAAAGATGACAAGAAGAACAAGACCGACCCACGCATAACGCTGATCCGGTACCACATGCAACACCCCGAGACGCCACGACCGCTGCGGTTGAGCCGTATGAGAGCGCTGAGGCACTGGACGATTCATCGCGCGTGGATGATTATGAGGAGGGCGAAGAGGGAGAGGGAGGAGGGGGAGTTGATGAGGTATGTTGGCTTTTTTTCTTATATCCCTTAAAATCCGTATACACGGCTTCCTTTAAAGAATTTGAGTTGAAGGGAAGAGAGGAGGGGAAGGGATGGTCAATTGCATGAATGAGGGGAATTGGATTTCACACCTTCGCATATCTGGATGATTTATTCCATTTCACTGCTCTTTTTATATCCTCCACTCATTTTATGACGAATTTTAACTAACCTCCCTTTCCCCAACAACAGGATGTATCAATCGATCCACTCCGCATGCGAAGAACTCCGCACCATGGACCCGCCCGGATCCAAGAATGCAGGAAGATTGTACAGGCTGGCGATGGAGAAGAAGGGGATTTTTGGGAAGGGAGGTGTGCCGATTGAGTATGCGCGTTTTCAGACTGATACCCCTGGGAAGGAGGCTTGGAATCATGGGTGGACGAGGTAGATATTTTGTTTTATTTGCCTTGAATGAAGGAAGGAAGGAAAGGGGAGGGAGGGGGGAGTGCTTGAAAAGGGAAGGAGAATGGGGAATTGTTGTTGGGTGAGATTTGGGGAGGAAGTGTATGAATAGGGATATAGGGATATTAGAGAAGAGAGAGGGCTGGAAGTATAGAATTGGGTGTGGATAAGAGAGGATTATGTACCACCAGTTCTCGAAAAGGAGAGGAGGAAATCAGGCTTCATGTTTCATCATGCTTGCTTGCTGTATATTTTATGTACAAAGGCCATGGGCCACTTAGACCAAACGAACCAAGCAGACAGACCAGACCAGATCAAACCAACGCTGTTCATCCGCAAGCAATGCCGCAAAGATTCCATGCCATGCCATCCATCCTACCCCATACTCGTCCCATCCTGAGAACTCCCCGCCAAAAAGGTGTGCGTGGTGCATACGGTGTGGGGTGGTGAATCCGGAGAGAGAGAGACCGAGAGGAAATAATCAAACAACCAGGTTCAGGTCGAAAAAAGGAGTGTAGGTGCAGACCAAAGTGATTCACGATCAGTCATTAAAGGTTGTCTCTATCTGTCTGGCATATCTGCAGGCAATCAATCAATAGCTTGCAAGTAAAAAGAACTCCCTGGAACCAAAAATATAACACAGCAAATTGAAGGCGTTTCGGCTCTCTCTATCTCTCTCGATTGCGGGGGAAAACTTTTGGTGCGCAGTGTAGGTAGCAGCAGCTAGTGAATTGGACCGCAGAAAATGGACAGATGCTTCCAGAGTAGTTTGTGTTGAGCAGGGAAAGAGTCAGTTGTTGAGCTGGTTGGAGCTAGACAGACTTCCTGTAGAGCAACCGTATTTGAAGAGAAGTCGGATTATGTTCGTCCATTAGAAAAAAGAGTATGTCGAAGTGTAATTGGCCGCTCCCATTGTGTTGTGTCTCTGTCCCTGGATATCTCGTCCGCCCGTACATCCGGCGGTTTGATTTGAAATCCCGCTCATAGAATGACACAGCATCCGCCACCCTCGCCCTTTTCGAATGTCAACAGAGCTGCTCTTGTGGCGGCCTCGAATACATCGTCAACTCCCTCTCCCGTCAGCGAAGAACATTCCAGGTATTTCCGGGCTCCGATATCGTGTGCGATTTCTGTTGCGTCTCGGGTAGTGACGAAATGTTGTGATCTCTTCCGCATCTCTTCAATGGCGACCGGGTCTTCCCTCAAATCCTTCTTCAGACCGACTAATATGATTGGAACACCAGGGCATCGTTCATTGGCTTCCTCAACCCACTGTTATTACATCAGCATTGCCCAGAAGAACTGTCCGATCCATCCAATCCTACCTTGTGCTTGACGTTGTCCAGGGAGTCGGGTGTATCAATTGAGAAGCCAATCAAGATAACGTGGGCTTTCGAATATGCCAGCGGTCGTAATCTTTCGTAATCTTCCTGTCCTGCCGTATCCCACAAGGCCAATTGCACACTCTTTCCATCCACCCTACAATCCGTCACGTAGTTCTCGAAGACTGTTGGGACCTATACGCAATTAGCACGCAAGACCGGAATTCCTAGTGTTAATCCGAACTCACATAGTGCTACGAGCAAAGATTAGCATGTTTCTTGGCCATTGGATTGTGTAACTTACTGTTGGGAAATAGCCAAGCGTAAACACACTGAGGAGCGAGGTCTTTCCACAGGCGCCGTCACCAATGATGACCAGTTTCCTGTGTAGGTGTCTGTCAGCAGAGCTCCAGGAATGCTATACGCGAATCCCCCTTGAAAAGGGAACTTCGAAGAATGTTTCAATATCTCCAGTGGCCAAGAAAATCCCCCTCAATTGAGTTTCACATGCACCCTCAACCCCAACAGAGAACAGCCCCATGAGATTGATAGAAGAATCCGATTCTCGTACGATCCTATCCAGAGGTATTCCCCTTGTAAGATATTTTTCCACGTACCTCCGCATAACATTTGCTTGTTGTTGAGACATGGCGTCGATTGGATCGTATGATTCGTTTCGGAGACGAGCACCTTGAGGAAGGATTGAGTGGAAGATCCTGTACCAGCGAAGGCAAGGAGACGTGATAAGGGGCTCAATTCCTCTTTGCACGAGTTTGGGCGGTTATGTGCCAGAAAAGGACGGCGGCGGTCGTCAATACGAGCCTGACGGGTTTGTAGGCAAACCTTGTTCGGATAAGCTGATAGGAGGAGTGATTCGACGGCGCACACGAGGATGAATATGGAATGGAAGGACGGGCGGGATGGCGATATCGAGGGCGTTCCAGGAGTAGAGAGGGATTGTCGAAGTATATCCCCCTTTGCGGTGCAGGGCAGAGGAGAGCAGACCGAGTATTTATTTATTCTTGAAGAAGGGCTGCGCTGGTGCTGCTCGACTTGGAAACCCACTGGGCTGAGTCCACGGCCGTGCACCGAAGCTCCTATTTGTGGTTAGACAGATGTGACGATCACTGCAAGGAGCTCGTGATGCGGGTGACGTGAGTTGAAGGGAAGGTTGCTGTGCAGTGCTGTGAATTGCTGAAGACGTGGTGGAGGAGAATGGAAGAGGGTGAAGAGATGGGAAGAGGAGTGAAATGAAGTTATTCGGGAAATATAAAGTGTAGAAGGAGAAGATGGGCTCGCATCACAGTGAATAATCATCGGCGTACATTAGTCGAGGAGCAGTGCAGTGCAGGGCAGGGCAGGGCAGTGAGTGAGTGAGTGCACTTTCTATGAGGCAACGGGTTGCCAGTCATTGCTCCATCCACACCAGGCCCTGCGGCAGACGATTTTGTGCCTGACCTGTCTTGCCTCCGAACCTGAGGCATTCATTTGTTGACGAACAGCACCTGCACCTCACTTCAACTCAAAGCTGCGACCCAATTACATCCACATCCACGCCCTGACTACGAGGTCGCCGTTTGACTCTACCCCTACGACTCAATTCCACGAACAAAATACCTACGATTCCCAGCTCCGCAGACTCTCAACGTGTCCTCAACTCCCACAAAACTCCCCGATACCGCGCCGGAAGAACAAACACCTTGGTGGGGCAATACCTGAAATCTCCAGTACACCCTCCCTGTGAGTCCTAGGAGCCCTCTCGAGCCCTCTGGTCTGGTTGTGTGAAGGGCAAGGCATCAGTGCAAGGTCTAATGTTTGTGTTGGGAGCAGGTGCCGTCCTTCCATGATCCCAAATCAACCTTGCCTCTGATCGGAATGCCCGCGAACCAACGGCAAAAGACTGCCCAATCTCCCCCGTCTCCCTCCTCGAAAGCCACCGCGAAGTACACAAACAAGGATGGTTCCAAGTTCATAACTGTCCCTAAAGCGTTGAACATTTCCGATTCTTCTGAGACATCCCCAGCCATGGCCCAATCAGCAATGAAAACAAACGGACAAACGCCAAACTCTCCTCCGGCTACTAATGGCTCCGCACCCACTGTGAATCGGAAGAAGCAAAAGCGAAGACAGAAGCAAGCTGCAAAGCTTGCTGCCGAACAGCCAACAGCTCCCCAGACAAACGGCGCACGATCCCAGAGTACCTTGAAAGGGCAGATGCAGGATTTGGAGGAACGATTTCGAGACCAGGCTCTGGACGAACATTACAACGATCACGGTCAGTTTGATCCAGCAGAGGCCGAGCAGTATTACAGCGATGAGGAAGGAGATGCGTATTCGGGATCGTATGGTCAAAATGGATCTCCTACAAACGGATATGCAAACCCTCCCTCGAATCCTTCCGGCAAGAGGTCGAAGAAGAAAAAGAAGTCAAAAGGCTCGCAACAAGAACCACCAGCCCATATGCATCACGGAACGAATGGTCTAACCCATAATCACGTATCGCTTCCACTGCCTCCGTTAGCTACGAACATGCCACGAGGTCCCGGTATATCGAAGGAGAAGATATGGAATACGTCTTCCCAAGAAGAACGCGAGCGAATAAAAGAATTCTGGTTATCTCTAGGTGAAGATGAGCGCAAGTCACTTGTCAAGGTCGAGAAGGATGCGGTTCTCAAGAAGATGAAGGAACAGCAAAAGCACTCGTGCAGTTGTACAGTGTGTGGGCGTAAACGAACGGCTATTGAGGAGGAGCTCGAAGTACTGTACGATGCATATTACGAAGAGCTCGAGCAGTATGCAAACCATCAAGGAGATGGTGTACCTCCGATGATGCCCCCACCACGACGTTTTGGTCAAATGAGCGGCCTGCAACCTCCGAATCGCCTACCTCCAGCTTTTAATGGCCAGCAACCATCACGGGGTAGGATAGTGGAGCAAATTGGTGACGACGAAGAAGAGGACGAAGGAGATGAGGAGTACAGTGAAGATGACGGAGACGAGGACGACTATAGTGATGAGGAACCGGAAGAACTTCCGCGAAGTCACGCAACAGACTTCTTTAATTTTGGAAATAGTCTTACGGTGCAGGGAGGAATTTTGACCGTGGCGGATGACCTCTTGAAGAACGACGGGAAAAAGTTTATAGAGATGATGGAACAGCTTGCAGAACGTAGGATGGCACGAGAGGAAGATGCTCGGGAAGCATTTTCCAACCCATCATATGGTCATCCACCAAATGGCGCCATGCATCCCCATAATCATGCACATAATCACCCACCTCCGCCAGAGGATGATGAGTATGACGATGAAGATGAGGAAGAAGACGAGTATGACAGCCAAGATGAGGACTATGATGAAGAGGAGATGGTACGTGAGGGATGCCCGGATTGTGATCATTCTAACTCCCAGCAGGATACTATGACTGAAGAGCAGCGAATGGAGGAAGGACGACGAATGTTCCAGATATTTGCAGCTCGAATGTTTGAGCAAAGGGTACTGACAGCCTACAAAGACAAAGTCGCAAAGGAGCGACAACAAAAGCTTCTAGAGGAACTGGAAGAAGAAAGTAGAGCTGATCAGCAAAAGAAAGCCAAGAAAGCCAAAGACGCTCAGAAGAAGAAAGAGAAGATGGCCCAGAAGAAGCAAGCTCTTGCTGAGGAAAAGGCTAAGCGGGATGCTGAGAAAGCTGCAGAAGAAGCCGCTCTCCGTGAAGCAGAGGAGAAAAAGGCCGAGGAACAGCGCCTAAGAGCAGAAGAAAAGCGCAAGAAGAAAGAGGCTCTCAAGAAGGCAGAGGAAGAAGAGCGATCTCGAAAGGAGGCAGACAAGCAGCGGCGACTACAAGAACAGCGAGAGCGACAAGCCGAACTTGATCGCAAGCAACGGGAGGCCAAGGAAAAGGAACGCAAGGACAAGGAAGAATTGAGAGTGAGAGAAAAGGAAGCTAGGGAGGCCAAAGAACGTGAGGCGAAGGAGCGAAGAGAAAAGCTTGAGGAAGAGAAGCGGGAGAAGGAGGCTAAAGCCAAGTCAGACAGAGAGGCAAAGGAGAAGCAAAAGCGTGAGGAGCTCGTCGCCCAGCAGGCAGCTGCTCAAGCTGCCCTTGCTGCAACTCAAGCAAAGCGGCCACCCGTCCCGATACCTGTGAACTTACAACCTCATACT
This sequence comes from Leptodontidium sp. 2 PMI_412, assembly GCA_021432625.1. Classification (NCBI taxonomy): domain Eukaryota; kingdom Fungi; phylum Ascomycota; class Leotiomycetes; order Helotiales; family Leptodontidiaceae; genus Leptodontidium; species Leptodontidium sp. 2 PMI_412. The sequence goes on along the minus strand of MU270701.1, from coordinate 10,580 downwards.
GTTGCGTCACCCCATATCCCGGTTGCCACTCCTGCAATTCCAAAGGCCCCAACCCCTATCAAACTCCGAACAACATCGTCTCAACAAGACTCTAATTCGTCGGTACCCCAAACACCACAGACCGGCAGTGTGAGCCAGAACGTTTCCCCAGTTCCATCAACACCTCTGCAAGGTAGCCCCGTCCCAATTGGACCACCTGGAAAGAATCAAGGGCCGAATCCATACCTACACCATCCTCAAGCAACATCGCCAATACATGCAGCTCTGAAGAGCCCACCGCCTGGAATGCAACAGCACAATCCATTTGGAGGTATGCCGCCGATGGGTTTGGGCTTCCAGCCAGGTATGCCGATGATGGGTCCGGGCTTTGGAGCTGGACGCATGCAACACGACCCAATGTTTCCTCACCAGCCTCAATTTAGACCCATGGCTGGGCCAAACGGAATGCCTCTTCATCCTGGACTTGGTATGCACATGCCACAGGGTAGAGGCTTTCCTTTGCCCCACGGACCACCTGGATTTCCACAACAGATTCCAAATGGTTTGGGGGGCATTGGACAAGCATTTGGTGCACCAAAGGATGGACCACCGTCGCAATCTCACTCGAGACAACAATCCGGGACTTACGAGGCACCAGGGCAAGCTCAACCCATCGCTAGACCTGCTCCTATTGGTCGACCTGGCAGCGTTGTTCATGGCCAGCGCCACGGTGATAACGGCAAGAATGATATGGATGACTTGAGTAATCACCTCGGAAGCAGTGCCCTTCTAGATGATTCAGATGAGCCACTCAGCTCTGGTGCTGGAGCAAGACGATCAAGTGCGGCACCTGGTGGCATCAATCGCCAACCCTTCGTCACACCGTTCGGCATAGACCCTTCTGCGTATGGCGGCCCAATGAATGGCTACAACGGGTGGGGTGTCCCAAATCCATTTGGTCCATCATCCTTGCCTGGCTCGAATTACATGGGAGGACTAGGCGGTGGTTGGGGCTCTTCCTCAAACAGCTCTTTTGGGGCTGTTGGAGGTGCTCAACCAATGCGATCATCGCAGCCTCGCTCAGTTGCCGTTCGACTGATGATATGCCGCGCTTGCAAGAGCCTGGAAGGTACGACAGCTGACAATTTCTTTGACATCAACCTTATCAAGGAGAAAGTCGACCTTCTCAACCCACCAGGCGATCAGCCAGTTTCTGAAAAGGAATTGCTTGACATTTGCGAAACTGAAGGCAACCCAGTCAATGGTGGCGGCTCGTTCGACATCCGCCAAGATGGGAGCACTCAGTCTATCCGATACGAGAACGATGTCTTGCCTCATCGGCCTCTGGGAGCCCCTGGTGAGATAGGTAGCCCAATTGTCGGTCACAGCAGCATATCTCGCTTCCCCGGCCCACCTCCGGGTCTATTCTAAACGACCTCAAATAAACATCCTTCCCATATGAACGACTTTGGCTGCCTACCTCCTCGAAAATTCATCCGAGACGAATATTCTTCTTTGTATCATTGCATCGTTTGCATGGCCAATGTGCGGGCCCTCCCATATGACTGGCTGGCTGGCGTCTTGACTCTCTTCTCGGCGTCCTTCTGCGTACCACACCATACCTACCTACCTAACTCGTTCGATCGATCTGCTGCTTTTGACACTTCTGTGTGCGATGGGGATGGATGCAATGGATGGGGCTGCTGGGTTTCTGGGCTGGCCGGCTAATGCCGTGCCATACAGATAGGAGGAATGAAAGTACTGTATTAGCGTGAGGCTTACTCACTTCATCTACCTTGGAGCAAAGTGAGAATACTAGGCTCAATTCTATGATTGTCTAAGCAATATTCTACCTGTCTGACACTTAATGCTGTTTATTATATTTGGTGAGTAAGTGTTTAAGTTATACACACTCCTTGAAATTGGGTGGCAACCAGAGACTGCGAGTTCAGCTGCGCACACTTACCATATATTCTCTACCACCTCGCCTGTCGACAAAACACAAAAATCGAGAAAGGTGCCAAAAAAGACTCCCTGCATGGTCACGTTCCACAAACCTCCCCAAGACCATCTAGATGAATAGCCGCGACCCCTACCCAGAAGCTTCAGGTTGCACGACCCCGAACCAACTAATATCACTCCATCCCAGCCAAAACAAGACCCCCTAATGCTACTGTACATCAACAACCACAGCGTACCGCTCCCCAAAAATTTCTCTCCTCTTGAAATTCGCAACAAAACAAAATACAACCCCCCTCACACGCAAAACCAAACTTCCTCGCTGGCAGCGCCGGTGCCTCTGGAATGGAATAGATAGAATCTCGATTTCGGCCTCGCCACCGTTCCAAAGTTTTCCTCTCCCACTTCTCTCCATGCAGTAGTAGCTTTTGATATTTTATTTTCGATTCCTCCTTCTGCAATATATCAACCGCTCGTATAGCACTTAGGTTGAGATTGAGACTGAGATTGAGACTGAGACTGAGGAGTCCATATAAGCTGACGCATCTGATCCTACCAAAGGTCTTTCTGTTCTTAGCTAGTAACAAAGTGTCGTTCGTGACAGGGAATTTGTATACAGTTAGTTGATGGAGGCTTGGTGGATATCTGCGGTCGTCTGGTAAGCGAGCCTGTTGTTTACCTGTTTTTCCTTTGTGTCTCAAATGGGATCGAACAATTTTATACGGTTCCCGCCAAAGGTTAGGGCTCACAGCAAAAGCAAAGACTTGGAACGAATCGAGAGGCAGAATAGCTCTTCTTTAACCTAAAACACCTGATAATTGAATTGACTAGACCCACTTCAACGATTGAACCTGATTTTTCATCATCAATTCATATACATTTCTTATCGTTCTCCTCGCCATCTGCCTCCTGCCCGCGATTTTACGGCGATTGAACAATCTAGTGGTCTAGATTCCAGAGTCATCTTGCTCGATATCGTATTCGGCGACATAAGTATCCCAGGCAGTGCAAGTGCTGTTCAGACTATCCCCATCAATCAGTGCTGGGATCTCAGTCTGGCGCTCCAGAAGCTGAAGAGCGAAACCCTCAGACGCATGCCACGCAATGTGGCAATGCATAAGCCAAGCCTATAAAAACACATCAGTAAGCCATTCACACCTTCCCCTCTCCTTTATCATAACTTACACCAGGATTATCCGTATAATAAGCAATAACCAAATACCCCGAAGCAGGCAACATCGCAACATCACGTCTCGGCCCATTCGTAGTCTGCAAGGTAACAGTGCTCGAGTCATAAGTTCCCGTCCCGGAAGCTAGGACCCAGAAATCGTGGCCGTGGAGATGGATGGGATGGGCCTGTGCGAATGTTGTCTCGATTATGAAATAGACCCATTCGTTGGCGGTGTCTAGGACCACAACGTTCTGCTCCGAGGACCAGGTGTCGTTACCTTCGTTGATGGCTTTCAAGGTCGGGTAATCCCATTCTGAGACGAATGATACGCCGCCCATTGTCCATTTGATAGTCGTTCCGATGCTGAGTGCCGCGAGGAAGTCGTCTGAGACGCTGGCAGTTGTGGAAGCGTCCATGGCGAGGTAAGGGACTAGAGTGGTGATATCTTCATCATCGCAAGAATCAGAGAGAGTGTATGAAGTAGTACTTGGGTCAGAGGTTGATGAGGAGTCGTATCTGACTATCCCGAGCATGTTGTCCACATTATCAGTGTTCGAGCAACTTTCCTGAGGAATGGCGCGCATCCAGAAATCCCCTGTGTCGAACTCGGCGGTGACGATCACGTCGTATCGCTGTCCCATTCCGATGCTGACTGCGGTTGTGTTGTAAGGCACGATGGGAACGAAATCGGTTTGGATCACTTCCATGGTGTGGTTGTCGATCGTGAAGCGGAAGTGGGTGTCAGCTGCTCCATTGACGAGACGAATCCTGTAGCGTGTCCCTGCCACAAAGGTGGTCTCGAATCGGGATCCGACGGTTCCTGTATCGGCATCGTAGGTGTTTGTTCCGTTGATCAAGCAGTTGTCGAGGGTTGGTGGACCGCTTGTGGCAGCTGAGAGTGCGAGGACTTCGGCGGTTTGGTGAGACCAGTCGTTGAGGAACAAGTTGCCTAGATCTTCGTCGTAGTTTGCGGTAGCTGGGCCGTTGATGAGGATACCTCCGAAGATACCATCCCATGCTTGGACCGCGAAGTGAGAGTGATACCAGGATGAGCCATATTGAGTTGCGCGCCACTTCACGAAAATTAGCCATTCAAATATTCTGGGAGAAGACATGACAATAGGTACGTACTGTGTAGGTCATTGAATCCCCAGGAGCGAGAGGGCATTGAGTGATTGCTGGGACTCCATCGTTCTGGTTTGTCATGTTTTGGCGAATACCGTGAAAGTGAAGCGAGGTACCGTTATTGGCCATGGCGTTGGTAAGATGGACCACTGTAGACTATCAGTATCTACTCAACATACTGGAAGATCCAAAAGCTACTCACCAACAGTGTCACCCCAGTCTGCAATGATTGTCGGCCCGGGTACGGTGCCATTTACACAAAGCACAACTCTCTCGACTCCATCAGGAGCAGCAGTGATGTTCTGTACCTCAAACCAGTACTCTCTCGTGACTCCTGTGTCAGGAACCTCTTCATAGTAGTTGGTTGAGAGATCATAGTCTCCCCAACAGGAGCGATCTGAAGCGCTGTTCTCGCAGGATCGTTTGGTGAGGGGGTTGTCTCGGACCTTGTCGACAAAGGGAGCAGCCAGAACGCCGCTGAGAGAGATGGATGCCAGGAAGGCGGTTGAGAAATGCATAATGAAAGAAATGAGGTGAGATTGTAAATGAGATGCAATGAGAAGTACAAATGAAAGTACAAAGGGAAGTACCAAAGAAAGAAACTGAGGATGAGGATGAGGGCGAGGGTGAAGAACGGAAATGGTAGGACAACTTATCCCATATATACTTCTTCGACTGCTGATAACTACCACTTCCAAACTTTACCTTGGAAAGATCTACCATTGTGGATAGGTCCATGGCTCTGTGGTCGCAAAGTATAATGGGAGGCTGTGTTGCGATCTTTCTGGTTGATTCGCATGCTTGAGTGCGTACCACGACTCAAGATGTCTCACTGGCCATCCCAATTCGGATAGAATCCCCCCTTGTCGAGCGCATGCCGTGAAGCTTCAACATTCAAAGATCTACGTAGACCCATTCTTGGTCCGCAGACCCATCCAACACTCGGTCTTAGCCGAGTCAAGCTTCATAGGGCTATTTTTGTATGATCGCTATCATGGGCTAGTGAATTTTCTTCCCTTTGAGATGAACCACTTTCTGACTCTCAATGTCGGATGGACAGTTCCGTAAGACTTACATAGACCCCTCTGAAACATGAAGTGAATGACGAATGCTATCACATGTAGAAGATTCAGAGGGTTTCTAATCCGAATGCGAACTGAATTGTACCTAAGATTTACAGAACATTCGGTCTGTCCCCCTATCCTTCCCTCGGTATTTACAGATGGCTTAGACTGTTTGATGACTTTCGGGTCCGAAGCTCCCACCCCATTGGCTGTGAGGCGGCTTAGCGAGGTTGTGGAGCTGTTTAAGGGGTAATTGTTGCTTGTCGAGGCTTAACAGGGACAAGCATCTCTACTGATTCTAACTCTGCTATGGCTCTTTTTTGACCTTTGGTGAGGTATACTGCTCCCTTCTATTTCTCAGTCTAGTTTGAAGTTGTTCCTGTGTTAGTCGCATTAGCTGGTTGGTTTTCCCTAGGCTTGATTTGCTAGGACTACACTTAATGCTTTCCTCATCTAAAAGCTCCACCTGTGATGATATGCCTGGAGAAGGGGTTCAAGACTTGTGGACTATCAAGATTGACAAAAGAGTTCTCCACGAGGCGCAGCAGTTGGCACGATATGTTGTGCCAGAAAGGTGATTGTTCTCTTGCTGAAACCTCCTCGAGAATATCGTGCCAAGCATGTTGACTCGCGCTCAGTCAGGGCCATCAATGCAAATGAAATAATAAATCGCAATGAAATAACACGAAGACAATGTGCATTGAGATGCTCATGCTAGACCTGGGTCAGCTGAAAGTGCGAGTCTTGTCTACGTACAACCATTCGTCAACCCTATTCATAGTGCAGAGTAAAATTCAAGAGACAGAAGATACGCTTATCCGACTTTAGAATCTGTGAAACTCTATAGAAAGCATGGATGGAATTGTCACCATGTGTTGTGGGACTAAGTGAGGCTATCGCGAGAAGTTACAGGGATCTTACCGTCTTAGAGCTCGGGACCGAGTATGGGTCGTAGTCGTCACCTTCAGATGACATTCCCTGCAGATGTCATGGATCAAGCCTTTCCCCCATTTGGATTCCCCAATTCTCCCAATTTAGACAAGGCTTAACGAAGCCTTTGCGTAGAAAGAGATTCTGCTTTGATCCTTCCAGTGGAACGGCATCATCCGCGTGCGTGGATACGTCAGCCCCGCCGAAGACAACAAGTTTCTAAAATCCCTGGCAAGAAGTGCTCAACTTTTGTTTCATAGACAAAGCTTAGCTTGTTTATTCATGCATTGGGTCTACCCGATCTTACTGTTCTATTTGGCAGTCGTTCTTTCATTGCGGTGGCTGTGTATATTTTCCTTCGTTCGTCCGACGACAGGTGGGTCAGTACTTTGCGTCGTCTGCCACTCACAGCAAGGTTTCTCAGCATGAGACGTAAGCTTTTTGTAAAGACGATGATTTATCGACTCAAATCTATGAGAACAAAAGGAGAAGGATTTCCATTTCTAGATCGACTTTACTCCTCACCCTTCTCCAGTCACTCATCCTCAACCCTCCTCTTTTCTTAGTCATTTCCTTGGTTTTTCCTTGCTGTCTTCCACGAAAATCTCCAAAAACTCTTCGTCATACTCAACAACTTTCATCATGTACTTCTCTCCATTCGTTTCCGTTCTTCCTCTCGTCGCCGGGCTGGCTTCAGCTGCTCCCCATTCGAAGCGTGTCGATACCGAGGACGTTACCATCTACGCTTACGGTACCAATATCTCAGGACTTGCTCTGTATTCTGGCAACACTGATGGTATGATCTTCTAATACACCCCTCAAGTCTGTGGCTAACATAGTCAGGGCTCGCATATATCGCCTCGACTGCTTCCGACAACCTCACCGCAATCACTTGGGATGTTAGTAGCACGGGAGCTGCATGGAACGCCACCGCCGCAAACACCACAACTTCCCTCGGGTCTTTCTTCATCGTCAACAGCGATTCCTCATACGCCGCCGCAGGTTTCCTTAGCAGCAACTCCACTGCCCCTACCGGTGCTGTGACAACTGGGTTCAGAGTCTACGGCGGACAAGTTGTGCTAGTCTCTGATGGATCTCTCTTGTCCCAATTCTGGGCCACTCCAAGCGATATCGAAGGAGTTTACTCACTCATGTGGAACTCCGACGGGACCAGCCAAGACAATAGCGTTCCGGTTGCCCTGAAGACGATGGCTCCATCGACCACAACTACAGCAGAGTAAAGGATACGTGAAGTAGAGAAGAGTGGAGGCTGTTCGATGCGGGTAGGGAGACTGGATAGGTTGGAGGGTGGGACTGCTGTCTGTTGCGAGTCTTGATTTTCTTTGATTCTTTTCCTATAAATAAAACTACAATCTCTGTAGAGCCCGAAAACCCCATGCGGCTAAGATTTGACTTCAAAAATGACATTCTTTGCCGTGCGTCTCAGTCTGCGAGCAGTCCATCTATGCCGAGAGTGATTCTTGTAGGCCTTCTACTCTATGTTAGATAGCTAGAGCATGATACTCTGCAACTTTTGCTGTTAGAAGACACTAGACTTAGCAGTGAAGGATCTATATTTTGGTTTTGCCTGGGGTAAACAAAGAGGGCGGATCTATAAAACGCACAGCCGAACCTGAGGGCCTTTGCTTTTGCTCCTCTATTTCTATATGCTAAATCAGATTTCTTTACTACTTGATTTGCTTACTTGCTTCCCGGTGCGACGGTTTTAAAACTTCGACTAAGCGCTTCTTGTGTTCGCTTTTCAGCTGTGGCACCACGAATGCAATTGCGACTCAGTAGACCCTCCAATCATTCAAAGCCACATGGTGACTTTCTATTAATGAAGTTTTAAAAATCCACGCCACTTGTTTCTCCGATAATCTGCAGCCGCCAATTAACATCTCACTTCATTATCATGCCTCTTCTACGCCTTGGTAAAATCTCCAAAGTCGCGGGATAAAATGTTTTTTTTAGCTTAGATGCTGAAGATCATCTGAAACATTTCAGCAAATTGAATTTCGCGCTGAAGCTGAACTGATCGAATTGCCTCAAAATTCGGACTGATTGGCTACTTGGTCAGCCGCCTGTAGAAAATACTTCGGGTTAACCTCGTCGCCGTGGTCTTGTGAAGCTCACCTTGAGCTTGCCAGTAATTTCCCTGTTGGAAAAAAACCGTGCCTTCCATTTCTTTTCTACAAATCTGTATCTCTACCGTGTCTTTGCTCGCTGTCATGTAAGTATGGCGACAACGAACTCAACGCTTTCTGCAGGTGTACAACAACCATCGTCTGATACGAGCAATGTGCCCACCATCTTCTTTCTAAACGAGATGAACGCCAAATTTTCATCCGGTCTCGATATTGTCACTCGAGCCATCTTCAATTCTACAGAAGAGTTCACCGTTTCTAGAAACTTTCAAGAAAGAACCTTCGTGGAAACAGGGACACCTTCCACCAACACGCCTTTGTCTATCCGAAAGACCAACGTTTCACTAGCAAATCTTGTCCGCGATGCTTGCCAAAGTGATGGTTGGCTTGCTGGCTGGAACTGTTTATCACAAGCTGCCCCAGACTGCGGTTTACATGAGCAATTCATGGAAGACACGGTGACTTGTGCTGAGGTATATTCCCGTATCCGTGTCTCTCCATACTAATCGAATCTAATTGATGTTAACATGACCGTCACCTCATCACCAAGCGCCAATTCGCTGAATGAAATCGGGGCCAAAGGCCTCGGCGGAAAAGCGTGGATGGTCGATCCAGAATACACTTCGATTCGCGAACGCTGGAACAGTCCAGGCTATGGTCCTATGGGACCCTCGTCAGCATTTGGTTGGAGTGGGGTAAACAAAAAGTCGGTGGATCCCCAGGATGAAGCATCTTGTAGGGCAATGCAGATGTTGGGGACTGTGGATTATGACTTTGATCTGGAGGCTGCGCACCATGCTGGGTTTGCAAACTCGTTGAAGGAAGCCTCGAGGAATGTTGTCAAGACAGGTTCAAACATAAAAGGAGGTGCTATGGCTGCACTGCTGAATAGTGATCTTCAGCACTTCGTCCGCTCTGTTCAAATGCAATGGGTCCAGGAAGGTGCTGGATCCTACATCATGGGGCCCAAGGATGTGTCAGTGGACGAATGGGTCAAGGCGAATGCTCTTGACTGTGCTACTATCATGGGATTCGGTTACCAAGACCCATCTCGTCATGATCTCAGCCGGAGAGGTGTTTTTGTTGGTAATTTACTAGCGAATATGCACGACTCGCTCTACGATATGGGCTGCTCCAGCAGAATGTCCACAGTTCACTATGCTAGTGGAGTTGGTGTAGCGAGACACGATATTCACCGAGCTACAGCAGCTGTATCAATTGCATGTTTTGACAACATCGCTCGAAGAAATAACGAAATGCTAGATACCGATACGCCATACTACGGAGATTGTATGGGAATCATGGCGTTCTCTAGGTCGGCATTTAATGGACGGTACAGAACTTGGGAACGATTCGTGAAGTACTCAAGGCAACTCAAGAAGTCAAAATCGATGGAAGCAAAGGCGATTCTGAATGCCGCAGACAGGTGCCTGGTGTTTGAGGAGGACAGCCGTGATGCAGATATGGCGGCAACTTGGGAGGAAGAACTTGCACCATGGTGCTAAAAGGCTGACGGAGCGACAAACCTTTGCATATATCCCTCCACCTGGACACAAGATTCTGGACACACCAGGTGTGACGATACCAGACATCTACAAGTCATGCAATATTTTGTTCAGAGACGTGATACATGCCACGGACGATGAAGTTCACGGGAATCCAGGGCTACAGAAATCTGTAAGCTCATGCCGAGCTCTTGGCTTAGCAGCAGCTGTCCGTCGAGCGGCCGTCTTCGCAGCTAGCGATAAATGTTGTGATATCTGTGCTTGCCGTATCGGAAACTGGGGAGATAGTGTTGCATATAGAGTTATGGTGACGTTGATGAAGAGTGAAGAGGTGATGTCACCAAGAGAGTGGCTGCTGCAGCATTATCTTGTTGCATGTGTTGACTTCTGGCCAGTTTGTGTTCCATCAATTCTTGCTGGCTTCGATATGACGGGAGATCTGAAGTATGACACTGGTGCTATGGGGACCAGAGATGTTGTTGACTGTTGAATTTCAGGGTAGAGTTTAAGAGGAACAACTTTGTATCACTCAGGCGTGAGCTAGAGAGAGGCTTTCGTGACGTCCATTTCCTCTAGATAAATAATCAATATAACTCGTTGTTTTCATATCATTTACCTTTACTTCAAATGTGACAGTCCACAGGTGTCAGTCCCGAATGTTGAGTATTTCAACAGGCTCGCTTAAAAAAAAAGGGGGGCG
>MU270700.1:9503-31464 GCA_021432625.1 Leptodontidium sp. 2 PMI_412 | reverse complement strand
GTGAAATGAAGCGAAGAACAACAAAAAGGACAGCAAGTAGAGTAATTGCAACGCTCGTAGCCTGCAGCTCCCCCTGACGGTTCTCTGTGAGGTCGATGTCCGCCATTTTTCGAAATCTGTATCAGCAGAAAATGAATCAACAACAAACTCGAAGCAAAGAAAATGATAACCTCTCCATGTTATAACGAACAGAGGCCAACCCTCCTACACAGGAAAACAAAAACTTGTGCAACAGATCAACTGAACATGGGTTGCCTTGCCAGTCAGTGTTGCATGCAGGGTCCTCCCTAAAACCCAATCGGGCTTGATCCATTTGCATCGCTGCCTGTCATCCCTGTCTCCAACGAATCGCGTCAATCCCAAAACACGTTCCAAGCGAACCGTACACCCTAGGTATAATTTCCATGGTAATCTTCGCACTGCCCCTCCGCCGACCAATTGCCTACTCCGTACTCTCATGGCTTGTCGTCAATAACGCCATTGGCCGTGTTAGTAAGAAGATTTCTTTTCATTAAATAGTCTGCAAATCGGTCCCCCCGCTACAAGGTTATCTGCCGATAGTGGATAGCCCCATTTGCAGACCTTTGAATCCTCCGTAAAGCGAGTAGAGAGCGGGCAGCCATTGGGACATTTCGGCAGCCGATTTAGCTTGAGCTTTGACATTTCTAGACTTTGCCGGCAAAAATTGATTCGTGGCATGGCCAGAGTCCAGCATCTAATCAGATAAATACTTCGTCTCAAGGGTAATCCCCAAGTATTTCCCCGGGTATCATAGTATGAGAGTTCTGTAACGGGGCGGCCCGGAAGCAAATCCACCCGAGAAGGAATGCATTAGTGGTATACTAAATCACGATCCCAGTGAGTTCTCCGCATCCCGACAAACTCAACATACCGGCAATTGGGATACCCTGGCAGCATGGGTCTTGGCAGGAAAGTAAAACCGATGTTTTTGAACTTTAATTGTGAACAGACTCCCAAAACGGCTTTTTCCATGGGGAAGAAGGTTTTTAGCTTTTCCTTCTCCGTCGCTGATCTTTCTGGATTTGGACTGTTATCACGAAAGGGGGACGTTGCGAACTAGACCATCCTCGAGATACCCCCCCGACCTTCGTCTGAAAGTGAAAGCTGATCTTGCCTGTTTTCACCTCCGAAAATTAAGAAGGCTTTTACAACGAGAGACATACGCTGTGTATCCATAGTTCTATTTCTTTTTCCCAATACCCAATCATCTTAAGATGTCGACTGAACAACCAACTATCCTTTTTGTGCCAGGAGCATGGCATTTCCCAGCTGGCTTCGACGGCGTCAGGGAACTCCTCAAGCCTCTAGGCTACGCAACTGAAGCCGTTACTCTCCCCTCCATCGGTGCTGAACCACCAACAAAGACTCTCGCTGATGATTCGGCCCACACCCGTGCTACAATTGAGAAGTTAGTAGATGCGGGAAAGAAAGTCGTTGTAGTTACACACTCGTATGGCGGTGTCGTGGGGTCGTGTGCCGTAGAAGATCTAGGGTTCGCACAGAGAAAAGCTGCTAGCAAGGAAGGAGGAGTCATTAACTTTGTGTATCTAAGTGCGTTCGCTCTGCCGAAGGGCGTCAGTCTTCTCGACGCATTGGGAGGAAGTCCTCTGCCATAGATGAACTTCAAGGTGCGTTAAACTTTACATCCCCAATCCCCAAGAGAAAGCTGCTCACAGAGTGTTTATCCAGGGCGATTACGTGACCCCCAATACCCCGGAAGAGGTCTTCTACCACGACATGTCTCCCGAGCAACAGAAATAGATCGCACAACTCTCACACACGTCCGCTACTGTCTTCTCGGGCAAGTCAACACACGAGCCTTGGCACCATATGCCATGCACATACATCTACTGCGAGGAAGATAAGGCGATCCCTCTTATCGTTCAGCAAGGGATTACAGGATCTATAGGGTCTAGTATCACAACTTTTAGTATCAAGGCTTCGCATTCGCCGTTCTTAAGTGTGCCGGATAAGTTAGTCGAGGGTATTAAGCTAGCGGCGAAGGTTGGATTAGAGAAGAGCTCGTAGGTCTGGTCGCATTTGAAATGTGACGAAGGATCGAATAGTGTATATATAGAGTCTTGTATTAAGACCGAAACTCGACGTAGTGAACGTTAACGATTAGCATCAAGTCTGGCGAGCTCAGTGCCAAGTGATGGAAAGCCGACTGGCGAGCAATCTTAATCCTACAGAATTCGTTAGCCCAGTCTTCTTTTGCCAGGCCACAGATTTCCGGATCAACCGCGCCACAGCTGTGCTACGAGGTCTGATTTATCTGCTAGTCGACCAATAGTTATCTCTCGTCTCGTATGTGCAAACGAGTTACGATAAAGTTGGTAAGGTTCTCTTTGAAGATGCGAATGCCTGGGTTGCCTTGACCAAGATTTTATCTGGCATTCTACAAGATCCACATCTAGATGATACTTATTTGATTGTCGATGCGCTCGATGAATGCGTAGTCGACTTGCCAAGATTATTAGATTTCATCGCGTAGACATCGTCTGTATCTACTTGTGTTAAATGGGTAGTCTCTAGTCGTAATTGGCCAGAAATTGAGAAGACGCTCGATATCGCAATGGAGAAGTAAAGGATATGTCTCGAGCTGAATGCAGATTCCGTCTCCACTGCAGTTGCGACTTTCATTCAAACTAAAATTCACGATCTAAAAGAGAAGAACAAATATAAGAGCGAGACACGAGACGTTATCCAGCAACATCTTTCACTCAACGCACATGGTACTTTTCTCTGGGTGGCGTTAGTCTGCCAGGAGCTGTCGAATCTTTCAGGGTGGAAAGCCGTCCAGAAGTTGAAAGCCTTACTACCTGGACTCAATACACTCTACTAACGGATGCTGGATCAAATCATGGCGTCAGAGGATTCTGAGCTCTGTATGAGTGTACTGGCTGTCGTATCGACTGTGTATCGCCCTATCACAGTTGACGAGCTAGTGACTTCGGCGAACATGCCCAATGGAGCAACTGGACTATGACTGATATAAGAGATAATCACTGATAGCCCCAGTTAAGGAGGCAAGTGAAACGATCAATAAATTCATGCGTTGTCATCACACCCGCTCAACATTAGTCTCATTGCCCCCGCTATAATTGCCCATCTCCATCAACTAGACAAAATCCGAACAATTACTCTTCGTTATATAAGAGAATCGGTAGGAAGATTTAGGAAGCCGCCTACTTGGTGAAAATATGAGAATATGTTTATCTGTAGTATTTCTAAATATAACTGACTAGAAGCGGCGAAGGAGTACTAGTAAAGTAAGTATATAGGCGTAAAAAATACTCACATTAACCTTAATAATGCTCTAGACACTAATACCGTACTAGTCCCCTAAGTGCAAGTTAAGTCTTAAAACTATTAATGAGGCGGTTAAGCCACTCACATAAGGGATTAGTCGTGCCTCCAAATTCCACTACTTAGGCTAGCCTTATACAACTAACAACTGTAATACTACACTGCCCTTAGGACACTCTTCTTTATTCTATATCTTCGCGGGTAGTAACACTCACAAGAATCCGACACTAAATATTAGGCATATAAAAATCATTTTCCTCTAAGAGAGATTAAGCTTAACGAGACATAGTAACGGTAATAAAATAATAACGAGATCGAGAACTATGTTAATAGTAGACTGTGACTAGACTATCGCGTTCTTGTTTATACATTTACTAGAATACTCCTCGTCCTACCTATTCTAGGAATATAACACCGGCACGTATTAAAATATAAATATTAGACTAAAGGTGATTCCGTAGCTCAAGTAGAGGGTAATAATTACGTATATTAGTCTCTTAGAGATTGTTAGGGGGAATATCCGAAGATAAAAGAAGAGTATCGAGGATTTCGTTAGCGCCGTTAACTAATAGTATATTATTTCAGTAATATAGTAGTTCTACTTAGGTCAATATCTTGCTAGTGCTTCGGACTTCGGATACTTATATAGAGCAACTTTGAAATGTATTTAAAGGGAATAGTCTATATGTCTGTTCTTAATCCGTTATATCGAGCTAAAATAATTAAGTACAAATCAGATTAGACGAGTGGATACTACTAACAGGCGAAACAATACACAGTGAACAGTACCAAAAGAAGCTGCGAACTATTATTAGCCGAGCCATATATACCTATTCAAATGTTAGGACTAACTATTACTATAATAATAGTCTAATTATCTATCCCTATACTGCTAACGCCTATCGTGGGAGCTCGGGCAAGTAATCGTAGTAAGACGGCGATAAAGGCCACCACAGTAAGGCTAATCAAGCCAATTATATTAAGCTTTTTACGTATCGGTCCTCCGTATATTATTAACGAGATATTTTTCGTTACTAAGAATGTGAGCAATCTCGAGAATAAAAAGACTTAGATAAAAGGAAAACGTACTTAATAAATCTATTAATATATATTTCGTCATTAGGTATATACTTATGTTTTCGTTAAGGTTATAATTAATACATATACAAGACTAGTCGGTAACAAGGCATCTAAAGGAAGGAATTAAGTCGGATATATATGTTAACTGCCGTAACTATTATTAGCTAGGCCATCCGAGAAACATGTCAGGGCAAACCTTACTGCGCAAGACGGCAACGATACTATTATTGAAGAGTCCGTTCGAACAAGGCAGACTAAGTAAGCAAAATACTATAAGACTATTAAGAGGCCCTTTATACTAAAGGACTCGGAATTATAAGATCCAGGCGCAGGCTGAAGAGTTGACTGAGTCGTTGCTGGACATTCTTCTTATGAGGTATGGAAAAATTGGCATGGAGGTTGACGCAGGGGGAAAAGGAAGAAGGATCGAGGCACGCATCAGGGCACCTACTGTACCGAAAGACCGGCAGTTTCCCGTTACACAGAGCAGCCAATAATTTTGGTGGGTAGTGTTAAGGATGAGGAGCGCTTCTCGTTTGCCGTCGGAAGCCACAGCTAGCCACCAAAATCCAATCCCGCACGGCAGACTTCGGATCATGCCGGGCCTACCTTTCGTCGATCTCGATTGAATATAAAATGTTCTCAATAATCGCCCCATGCGCTATTAATCCCCTAATTATTCTTTAACTTCTAGAGAATTGATATATTCTCTTTCCGCTAAGTCCATGAACTTGGGCATTCGCAAGGCCCCCGCCATTCCTGCCATATTTTACTGAATGGCGGGAGCCTTCGGAAGCGGGGCATTATTCCACGCGAGAGAATGCTACTACCCGACAAAGCTTTTGTCCCTTGCGAATCAATAGGACTATGGAGTTAATCGACCTTCCCCCCTTTAGTAAAAGGTTTCATATTGCCTTTGAACTTCCTGATTCGCCTAGAATAATATAGTAGCTAGTACAAAGAAATCGCGCAATAATTGATGCGTCGCATTATCCTTTTTAAAAATGAAAAACCAAGAAAAATATTCTAGTTAATTAGCCAAGTCAAGGCGATATATCAATATCACGTTCATAGCGCTCTCACGGACCGTTACCATTGCATTTTGCTCATGTATCCGCAATCCTTGCGCTGTTCGCGGTAGCGTTGATTTAAGAAGCAGCTGCATATGCCTATCGGTATGTGCCGTTCGGTACTGCAGAAAGATGCTGGGAAGAGGACTCGACCGACCCGGGTCCGACCTCGGATTAGCAGAAAGGGGGAACGCCACGACGAAGATTGGTGGCTCGTAAATCTCCATGTGTCAGTCGGTCCTATTAACAAGAAATACCGAAGACATCACGCCTGCGTGGATCTGGAAAGGGAGGTGGCTTTGAGCTTGGGTTAGTTGCAAGCCATACAACGTGATCCGAACGGGCTCGGGAGACATTCCGATGCCGATCGTCACTGGCAACAGGTCGTAATATTCAAGGAGAAGATCAGGGTCTTGGCTGTAATTTCCCCAGATCAGCAGCAGGTGTCAAACGGAAGCCAGCAACTATCAGAGCGTGGCGTTTCAAGGACAGAATATGGGGTACATAAGCGGGCTTGGCAACTCCCCATCACTGCCACCCCCAGTCTTTGAAGATTGTTCCTGTAGTGTGGCTGCCAATCCTCGTACCATTAAGGAATATACTTTTAGTAGTTGGAGTCATTCCTTCACCGATCCTCCACCAAAGCGATCTTCCCAATAGCTCTGTCGATAAAGCATCCAGGATCAGAAACATTTCTTGCCTGTCCTCCTCTGAGATGCATCAGTAGGAATGCTTGGAATTTCCCTAGCCTACTCCTGTCTCCAGTGGCGCTAGCTAGCGCTCAAGGAGGTAGCCTGTCAGGCACAATAGTCTTGTGATGGCGACAGTCAGTGTGCGTATAACACCGAATAGGATCAACATCGTCCCAGGACTCCTCACAAGTGCTTAAGTTCGCACAACGGAATTCGGAATCTGTGTTGTTTCCTCTTTCTCCCTCCAATTTTTTGTCCTTTACCCAGCACTACTCTTTACCTCTACGACCATCCAGCTTTCGTTTCCCTCTATCATGGCGGCGAAACCAGGTGCTCTAGACATGGATATAGTATCCATCTGCTTCGGCTTTTCACTGGGGTTCTTTATTCTCACCAGTATGAAAGCTGGTCGTCAAACTTTTTCCATATATCGAAGGACACACAGCCTGCTAAATTTCTATGCATGGATGATTTGGACAGAAGGACTTGCCAGTTTGATTATGGCTATACTCTCTTGGTTCTATATTCGTGGCGAGATTAAAGGATCGTAAGTCCAATTACACTCATAAATATGACAGCTCAGACTCACTAACGAGTTACTCTAGGTTTAGCTTCTTTTTTGGTCTTGGTAAGATTACTTGTCTCTGAGTGCTTCAGCTTCGTGTAGAGCTAAACGAGTCACAATGAATAGTTTGTTTATGGACACTCCAGGTATACAACCTCTTGCCGCAAATCCTTTGCTGAGTACTAATATCCTTTGCAGACACAATGTCTACTTCAAATCATAGCCAACAGAGTTGGTCTTATCATGGTCGACAAGCGGAAAGCTAGGGCTTTGAAATGGACCTTATTTGGCTTTGTAGGCCTTATTAATATCTCGGTGTTTGTCATTTGGATCCCGGCTCGCATGAATATTTCCCACACCTTTGCCCATGTTAACGATATATGGGATAGGATTGAAAAAGTCCTCTATCTCATTATTGATGGTGCTCTCAATGGATACTTCCTTTACCTGGTCCGAGCTAAGTTGATCTCGCGTGGTCTCAACAAGTACAGGCCACTTTTCAACTTCAATGCTGTTATTGTGGGCGTGTCGCTGTCCATGGACGTAAGGCATCGGATGCGAAATTGTGCCCAGCTACCAGCCACTAATCGTTCTTTTTAGATCTTAATTATCGGCATGATGTCTCTCCCAAACGGCTTCATGTATGTTTCACCGCTTCATTAAATGCGCCTTTTGCTGTTTGCTAACCTATACCTCAGCTACGTCCAATTCCACCCACTGGCATACATTGTGAAACTCAACATTGAACTCTCAATGGCAGACCTCATTTCCAAGGTCGTCCGCAGCCACGACCGTGTGGACGATTCGACTTCGAACAACAACCCCACCGAACTCACGTCGACTCCACGCAAACCCCAGTTCGGCTCAAAGAGCGACGCCTTCTTTGGTTCAAACAAGCCGGGACAGGTTTCCCACGTCTACGCTAGCAATACGCGATCCGAAGGCTACCCCGACGAAGGCGAAATCGGGATTCACGACCAAGACGGTGGGATCTTGAAGACTATTTCTACTGTAGTAATGATGGAGGGGAAGGGTGACGGTTCGAGCGTTAGTAGTTCTATGAGGCATCTGAATGAAAGCAGATGTGTGTGATATAGTTGGTCCAAAGAAGTGAATTCATCAGACAAGCGCAGATTGAGAGAGGGATGACTTTGTCACTAGTACTATTGTAACAACAAATATCATACCATTCATATCTACAAATAACACACGCTGTGCGAGCCGTAGATTCTAGAAAATATATATCAGGCACCTTCCTCCCAAATACTTTCGCTTCCTCAAACAACAATATCTCGGAGACGAAATCGCAAGGGAGAGAACTCCCGAAGACGAAAAAGCACTTTACTTAAAAAAGGCTTCTGGCGCACCAGAAGGGAGCTAAGAGACGCCCAAAGCCGTGAGTCAACGAACCCATTCTCTACTAGATGTGTTCCGAAAGCGAACTGACAAACCATGGCAGCACGATATTCTTTTTCACTGAAGTAGACGACCCCATCTTCTGCCCGATTACCCACCTCGTCTCCCTGGCTATTGCGGATGTGATAGCCACAATAAGTTCCCTCAATGAATGCAAAAGCGCGTAGCGCAGCGTGCCTCCTGCGCTATACCTTCGTGAGAGAGCGGCAGAACCGACTTTTTGGATCCGATGCTGGTACCACAGAGACTTGCGTATCCTTCATCTATCCCTAGATAAACTGGCTCCCTAGCGTCTCCGTCTGACATTGATCTACTCGTCAAGGTAGAACTTCCACGGCGCGCAAAGTTCGGCTGCTCGGTCGACATGCTTTTCGGAACCGTCAAACTCCCATATGAGCTCGAAGCTAGAACGACTGATGATATAGATCTCCCCGAATCGCGCCCGTGAGAGTTGCCTCACTGCTAAGTAATATCTGGCCCATTATTTTCCCCGTCTGCAGTGTCTGTAAGGTGTCGTGGTGGAGGGAGTGGAGGTGGCACCGGGTCTCTGGCATTCAGTGTTGATATTGGCCGAGAAGAAGTCGTAGGAAAGGTCGAATTTTGTGGATTCGATCTACTCCACGTTCGAAATCGATCGGAAGGGTTCGAGACATAAACATAGATCTCGGGTAGGGCTAAAGACGGTCTTTGACCGTGGTGGAGAATCTCCATAATGAATTAGAGGTTGTTACTAGCTGAAAGAATAATGCTCAAGAAATGGTGCGGCGCTCCTGCCACGACGTCCTTTTCGAGTGATATTTGTTCGGGAGAGCCGACTAGAAATTAAGAAGTGAACCTTGTCATCACAGACTTCGTTCAAGATGCAGGTCCCATGAACTGGTCATCGGATAACTCACCCGAGCTACAGAGCGTCCATGCGTATGCCGGTCCCGATGGAAAGGGGAGAGCTAAAGCCATGGTTTGGGACTTGGTGCAGGCCAACAAGAGATCAGAGAATAAAAAGCGGCGACAATTAGAGGAAGAGGAAGAGAGAGGTGAGAGAGAAGAAAGAGAAAGATTCTCTTTCCAAGTGTAACAAGAAAGAGAAAATCCACCGAGATGACGGGTTTGATGTCAGCTTCGTTACGAGTTGATCGACGATGGTACGGCAGGAGCGGCAGCGGTAAAAGCGTCGAATATGAGGGGGGGATGTGCAGAGCTAGTGCGGGTCAGGGAAAGCAACCAAGTGTGTGCAGGCTCTGCAAAGATTAGGTTCTGAGATACGAAGTGGGGTAAGTTTAAAGTTCTGGGGTCTCGCTTCGTGGTGAAACGTTCTAGCGCGTATGTGTTCTAGGATGTTCCAAGCCGATCAATTGAATAGCCCTGATGACAAGGGTGGCACCCTCCTCAACAATCAGAACCTACCCAGGGGTATCAAGGCCGTTTGACAATCCAGGAAGTCCGTTCAAACTCGAGCTATCCGCCCATCTCGAAATATGAGCGCTGATTCCATGGAAAGAGCTAGAGCACCGTCGGAACATAACCAACACCACTACTCCCCTCTATCATTCATAATCTATAGGGATCCAGTAGTTATTAGCCAATCTCCACCTCTATCTCCGGCCTTTGCAGAGTAGCAATAGATATACTTCGTAGATATGCACCAGTTTGTCTCTTTCGACGAGAACCCAGCAAGCCTCTCCCCAAAGACCATATCCCAATAGAGAGTGATTGAACCATGATAGCTGGTCTAAACCTCTGCTTCATGTTGATCGTGCAGGGATTTAGCTGCAACAGGTGGTGGCTGAGAAGATGTGGCGCCCCCAATCTAAAGCTCAATTTGTCTGCCTGGTGGGGCGATACGTGAGGCGTTTGCGGCTTACGCCACGAACTTGCGGATCCTTACATGGAAACAACACCTTTTCGTCTTTCTTCCGTTTCACTTCTCCTTCTCTTCTTCCCCTAACGTCGCTGCACTTCAATATCTCGCCGCTTGTTGGGCTGCGCCAAAGTCCAAAAACCCTGGCTTCAGACGACAACCGATCCTTTCAGTCGGGATGCGCATGCGCACGGTCATGATGTGCCGATGTGGGGTACAGCTTTTAAATCACAACGCGGGTAGGCGTTGATCCGGGACGGAGGAGACCGGAACTACTTACAGATATTCCATCCTATCTCATTCTCATGACCGATCATGGGATAATTCGCTCATTCGTATCGATTTTTCTTGCAGTCTCCGTTTCATGGTTCTCGGGCTCAGCTTCCTTCGACTTTCCAAATGGACTCAGTGCGTGATCAGCCACGGCGCTTCAGAACTCCCTTTACAACGTTCCACAAAGACCTTGCTACACATCCGTGCTGATCTGTCACAGGGCCGAGGCCGTCTGTGGTTGATTCCAACGGCTTGGGATGGCCTAGTAGAGCATCATCAATGCGCGAACAAGGCTCGGAGACCACTGTTTCTTCGCTGTAGACCGTGCATGCATAGTCATATAAACTGGTTATCGGAAAGCCATCCGAGCTACGAAGAGACTGGCGCGTCTCAGCAGCCGGTTCTCCTCTTAAGCAATCTATCAATTAGACATTCTGACTCCACTATAAAATTCATCGTTAGAAGGCTAGAAATATTATGATTCGACAGACGTCTTATCTCTACAAAGAATGTGGCGTTTCCTTTAAATAGCCCAGATGATACGCACGGGATTCCTCGCGGAGCTTCCCGAGACCCCATGCCCGCTATCCCAGAACCAAACATATCCATCGATTTGAAACGTTGAATCACTTTGGCTCGAGTGCAAGTAAATACAAACCGCCTTAATAAAATACGCCACCTCAAGAAAGTGTTCTAAGCTGGATAGCCGTGTGAACAACTGACCAATAAAGGGACTTTTATCTGAATATTCCCGGGGAGTCGTTTCGAGAAATAGTGTGCCGCAGAGGTCATAAGAAGTGGCTCGTTACCTTCTATAGAGCGGGAGTAATATAGGCATATGTGTAGCCTGCTGAAAGCTTGCAAAATGACGTCCTCTACTACTCAAGCAACCATGGCCTTGTCTGGTCACAGCTGCCCGATAACTTCTCGTGAGGTACGTCGCGGAAATGAGACACGTCCAAAGAGGAATGTCTAATATAAAACTAGACGGGGCGTTTTGGCCGTTCTACAAGCATGTTAATCATGCTAGTTTCGGTGTGTCCCATCTTCACTTCTCTCCGTCCTTCCCACACCCAAAATCGCCTGACATATAGGCCTAGGAGGAACTTCCAGCGTCTGTAGACTGCTCGTTGCAAACCAACCCAAAGGAAGGGTCACCTGAATACATGATTACATGCATTCGTGTCTCGGGCGTAGACGCGGTCTCGAATTCAGTGAAGGGAAGCGCCTTTCAATTTCTATTGAAAACGGTTCAAGGTAGACAACCTTTTTCTTGACGTCACTACCTTGAACTTGCATCCAGCTAATCTCATTCATAGATCTTCTAGTCTGAAATTATGGGAGCAGGCATTTTTTGTTACTGTACATGTCGCAAATGGAGGCCGGCTGCATGAGAACGTGCAGCGTGGCGCTGCGGCTATCAGCCTCTGGAGAACCACGGTCCCGGATCACTGAATTCTACTGGGGAGAAGGTCTTGTTGCATATCAGAAAGGTCCGAACAAAAGTGCGAATTGGTCAGTGAAAACAGCCGAAGGCGAACGTATTATGAAGTCCAGCCTTTTTATATAGATTATCCATTTTCCAAGCTGACAATTTCTGTCATTCGCGTCTCTAGCAACTGGCTGTGCTTTTCGACAAGATTTGCAACTTATCATGTCTCATTTCCCGTCCTCTACTTTTTATCAATTCCGGTCTGAGCACTTACTGGCATTGGGGTGTGGGGTAAGTATATCCCGATCGAGGAGTGGAGAAATAAAGCAATCTTCTTCCTTTACAATAAGCTCTTGATTATGAACCAAATCGA
Organism: Leptodontidium sp. 2 PMI_412; assembly: GCA_021432625.1. Taxonomy (NCBI): domain Eukaryota; kingdom Fungi; phylum Ascomycota; class Leotiomycetes; order Helotiales; family Leptodontidiaceae; genus Leptodontidium; species Leptodontidium sp. 2 PMI_412. The sequence continues at coordinate 19,375 of MU270700.1, read as the reverse complement.
CCCTCAACGGCCCAGAACCACCCCAAATGCCGAACACCGTTATAGGATCATTGTGATCCAAACTTATCCTCCAGATTCCTAGACCAAGATGTGCCAAGAGCATCCAACCAAGCGGATAAATTATTGCCCTGGGATACTAAACCATATTTCTTCAACCAATGGATGGGTATACCAACGGCACAGACTCCCTGCCATCAGAGTTTGCCCAGATTCAATGCAAGAAACAAACACTATTGAAGACCAATCCTTCGAGCAAAGTGAGAGAAGATATATACCATCCCAAAACTACATATGCAACCACCCAAATACCAAACAACACATAAAGAAATCGCTCGGCCCAGCAAATGAAAAATTGTGCAGCCCTTCACCTTTTGTCCACAAATTCTTGTGTGACTATCGTTGTCGCTAGAATACCATTGCCTTTCTTCGTATTACCATCCAAATTCGTGCCTTTTGGCGTCGTGGTGGAAGCGCTTATGTAGGTAATAATTGCGTCGTGGCTTGTGGGTTGGTTGTTCTGTTCGAGGTGCTGGAGCTGGTAATCTGCATCTTTGCGTAAGGCAACGATACTAGCAGTCGAGTCATGGCGGCTGCCGTAGCGGTCACTACTTGTTCCAGCTTCCACGTCACCCCCTTGCGAAATGCCTTGTCGGACGTAGGTGTTGGTGTACAGTTTCCGCGAAGAGAGGCCCGAAAGTTGAGGCACGATTTTGACGAGAAGCGCACGCAGCGTTGGTAAGCATGCGGAAATGATGGCCAAGCTGAGCTCCAACAAAGACCAAGTTGCTGCATCCACATTATCCCAGGTTGGGTCGGTTGATTTTGCCGCGACTTTGAGAAAATGGATACGGAATAGGGAGATTGCGCAAGTGCTGGTTGTTTTTTGTTACTTCAGCAAACTTTTAATTGCTGGGAGTGACTGGGGGGTTGGGATAGACTTACAAGAGACCAAGGCCAAAAATAACGAAGAGGATAATTTTCTGCTTCTTGGGTAATTGTATGGACTTGAGGCTTGGCAAAGGGTGTATGAAAATGCTAAAGTCGGTGATGATATTGACGACTGCATAAGTATACCATATTGGAAGAAAATGAATGCATTTTCCTAGAATAGTCGGGTCCCAAAAGGAGGCAGCGGGCAGACAGATCATGGTGTTGAGGAAAATCTGAGTGATTGCCCAGCAAATAATGACGACAAGACCGACAACACAGGCCTTTTGCATTGCTGGCGCAGTGAAAATGCGGTGGTATTAGAGTAAAATGGAAACTTTGACGACTGCGAGGGCAAAATTGTAGAGAAGTATGCTAGCATAGAACTTCTAACTAGGGTTAGCAGACTTTCTAAGTGATTTTGGGGCAATTATTCCTACCTTGAGGTAAGGTATAAGTTTCCTCCTTGGGGATCGTCCATACATGTTGACCAAGCCCATACCGACTTTCTATGGAGATGCACATTAGCATGTTGCAGACGGCAGAGGCATTTTAAAACTTACCTATACCTATGGCAACAGCGGTTTCCAAGAGTGAAAACCTATCAAATGGCATAGTCAGTTAGTGAGATGTGATAGATCAGAATGCTATGAACAGGTTGCGGTACCTGCGCAGTCACCATTAACCAGTCATCTAGGCCGCATGCTTTGAGGAGTGAATAATCGAAGCGCTACAATAGTGGACGAGAGAATGGCTATGAAACTGACGATTGCGATGATCTCACGGCGCCCTTGACTGGGAGTCAATTCCTTGACTATCAATTGTAGATGCCATTTTGAACAGCAGAAACAAAGTGTGTTGGAGTTGGAAAGAGAGAGGAGCAGGATACTGTCCCACACGGAGGACGAGAACGGGCTGATAACTTTATCGTTGTCAGCTGCTTATTGTGAATGGTTCAGTTCTCTCGTGTCTGCATGACACGGTATTCAAATGGTGATAGTGGCTTGATATCAGATGATTGAATCTGGTAAAGATAGGCAAGCTTGTCCATCCTTGATTTCTCCACGGGGGTTTGTCCCCACAGATATCTTCCGAGGCACTTTCTACAACGTGCCTCATTTCGGATATTGTCCCTTTACTTTCCCCCACCCCCATCCTCAATAAACTCTAATTTTTTGGCCCGGCCACCCACAAAATTTTTATACTTCGAAGTAGTTTAAACCAAGGGTGACTCACTGTCGAGGCAAATTAACTTTCGCGGCGTCGCCACAGCACGGGAGGTATCGCTGCCAGCCATTCAAATAGCAATGGATGCGTCGCCGAAGGAACGTGACGGGAAAATCGTGCTATGCACAGACGTGGGCGCTGTCAGTAGGGGCCATGGGTTCGTGCATCGTTGAATGGGAGTTGGATCTGGCCCGTGCTAGCGGGACAGCGCCGAATGGGTCCCCCGACTTCGAATACTGTAGAGTTCGCGGCTGAAGGACGTGCGTGCGGATTCTCTTCCGTATCAAAAAGAGATCTTTGCCACTTAGGTCCTCTGCAATGGTCCTGTAACTGGTCTCCTCTTAGAGTGACCATTAGCCTGTCAGCGACCATTCACCAATGATTGACTGGTCACTACTGCCCCCCCCCCCCCTTCCCTGGCTTGAATGTTTAAATCTGTGGCGCGGAACCTACTAGAAAATTTAACATTCAAGCCAGGGGGGGGATAGTAGGTGGCGAATGTTCACTGATATTCCCTATAAATAGTCAGGGGATCACAGGTGGGCTGCGGGCGAAGGCTTTTTTGTTGCACATCGCAAAATTTCGGAGGCATATGCTCTTCCACATTTTCAAGTTTTGTTGCACATTGCAAGAGGGCGATTGCATGAGAAGCAGCCTATCGCACACCTAGCTGTGAGGTTGTCAGGGCTTGTTCATCAGACCACTTTTGCCTGACCGTAAAAGTGCGACCTGCAACAAAACCCTTCAAGAATGGTTTTATCCATATACAAACTAGCCTTATGAGACAATCACATGATCACAACCAGGCAGGAACAAAGCATCAGCTTTGCGCTGCACACACGACTCCAAGCTCAGCTCAATGCTCAGATTTAAAAACCTACTCCACATAATGTTTCAGTGGGGACTTGTCTACGAGAAGCGTCCAAAATTGCTGTTTCTAAAGAGAGAACATTTTGACTGGGGTCAAGTATGGTAAATGGTAAATGCTTCTAAAATCTGACATTCCAAAATTCTTTGACGTGGCGGGGTGCGGTCGCTTTTTTATTTCGCAAGGAGGTCCCCTACAAGATACGCGAGATCACCATCGCGAGGCTTCACCTTCCCTTCTTCTTCAACAGCCTCCAGAATGCAAACAGATGGTTCCGACATCCTTCCTTGGACCGCTGAAAACCTAGATCGCAAAAGATCTCTTTTCAATGTGGAGGAGCACCACGCATGCTCTCATCTCCACTGGACACGTTGCAGAACTACACCAGGAACTGGACTACGCTAGCCGGACTGGTCGTGAAGATCTAGGCTCTGACGGTCAATAGGCAGTTGCATCGAAGACTGACATCCATCCCAACTTCCTTGGCACACTTTGACTCAACATGGGTACGAAAGGGTGTTTCCAGTGGGTCTCGCCCCCCCTTGTAAGGCGGTGAGCATCATCGAAGCTCGTAGAACCTACTTCGAAGTATGCCTCCGCCATTGATTTAATGACACTCCCTTACTGAATTGTATAGAGTAAACATCGTCAAAATGCCTTGGACATATGATACTCCAACTCGTGTGCGATTCAAAACCCTCTTAGCTGTTAGTTTCTACCAGCATTTTCAAATGAGCGCGGGGTAAAACGAGGAGCGAGCACGTGCGATGGCCCATGAGGGTCAGCTCGCCACTGAAAAAGCTGTTTTCGTGGGCTCCTCTACAAGGGCGAAACCGAGAAGATACAAACGGGAGAACTCGATCGATAGACATGCTGAGTCCGATAGTATGACGGGAGCCATGAGGGAGGGGAAAGAGAAAGGTCCGTGGAAAACCATTGAAGACCAAGGCTTGAACGAGTGTGAACTGCAGGTGGTACCTGCAATATGACGACAAGGCGGATTTGAAAGTCTCAACTCCTTCCAACAACCCCTCACAGATCGAGCTCCAGGGTATGATAACCAAGGTCTTTCCGTTTTTGTAAGCTTGGCAGCCCCGCATCAGGTGCAGATAACGATTGTATGGAAGACAGCTCCGCCCATAAGACTACTGGCATTGGGGATGGCATGTTTGTACGTAAGGGGGTTGACAGTGGGTCTCGTCACCCCAGTTTCCGCCTTAACATACAACGAAACTTGTGGAGAAAATTCTAGAATTTCGGATTGTTGATTGGAAGAATTACCTTACTGCCGTACAAGGGGTGACGAGACCCACTGTCAACCCCCCTGTCTCTATCAGCACGAGCCTCAACAAGGCCCGGGAACCAATTATCTAAACCGAACCAGTCCTTTTGTAGGGGAGAATCTACGAGAACCACCTTACAGGGCAAGGGTTTATTTATCCTTACCACAAGTAGTAGGTTCTCCGCCACAATTACGAAGTAGACTGATTCTGGTCAAATGGTTGGGTGCGAGCCCTTGCTAAGAGTAGGGCAGGTATCGGGAAAAGCGGGGAAATTAACCGGACATACCTCCGCATCGATTGCAACATCATTCAGTCAACGGAATGCGACGCAGAAACAGAAACAGAAACATGAACTGCCGACAAATTCTTTTTGCTAAGATCATGCAGAATTGCTAGAATATTCTTCTGTTGTCGATTTCCAAGATAGAGGACAGGGGATTGGGTATCGCCGCCAGCTCTACTCGTATTTAAGGCCACAAATCGCCGTCTCTCTGTCCGCCTCCCCGATGCCTGTGCTCCTTACAGCTTGCGACCGGAGAAAACGAGAGCTTGTCACGTGACCATAGTAGCCTGTCGCAAACTATCTAGATGGCTGCCGAACTTCGGCAAATTCTTGTGGAACTTGGTCTTGAGCAGTACTTCCCCGACTGCCTGCGTGCTGGATTTCGAAACTGGGAATCGCTCAGCTACATTACAGAGGTTCAACTTGCCGCCATCAATTTCCGTCTCGGACATCGCAGGAAGCTGCAACGAGAAATCGCCAGAAGACAGCTACAGTGGCCAGATCATAGACCTTTGCCAACAGCACTAGACCTGCAACAGCAGTCGCAGAGTTCATACAGGAATGCTCTCAGGACCTATCCAGAGCTACTTGAAGAGTCGTAGTAAGTCCTTTGTCACAATTCCCTCAGGGGAGTTCTAGTCTCAGGTCTAGCCAGAGACCTCCAGAGGGATTCAATGTCTACACTAACCTGGCATATTTCATGCTGACTTTCTGGAGCTACTCTCTAGCAAGCACACCCCAATTACCGTGGTCTCGTGAGACCTGTTCATCCGACGATACCGATGCGGAAACCCGAACAAATCAGGACTTGCGGAGAGATACCCGACTTCTCGTAAACAATCTCCTGCGTACTAGCAGCCGCGGCTTCTCTAGCCTTGTAAGTAGGCCAAGTCTTAGTCGAGGATGTTCCTATACTGACCGAAAGTGACAGGTTCTACCGGACAGACTTCGAGATTCAGGGAGAGAAAAAGTCTCTCAGATTCTGCATACGTTAGATTGCATGGGGATCCATGTGCCATTCTCGGCCGATTATCAGGGGGATCTCCAGGCTGATAACGTTGAAGCTTTTGACCGACCTCCCAGCTGCCAATTAGTCGAATTATTACTCGAATGTTTCTCGAGCTGCGACGGAGCTTGCGCCCAAGCGAGTACATGCTAAGACAAGACCTTGCAACTGATATGTGCTTGGTGCTCGCGTTAGGCGCAAAGTATAGTATCACCCAGGTGAACGGGACACAAAATGAATGGTACACGAAGGCTCGATTGCGGCTCTTGAGTGAAGATCTCGAGGATGATATGTGGCTGATGCGTGTTTTGACCATGATATGTATCTTCGAAATCGACGACGATATCAATGTCTCTAGTCGCTTCCTTGGTAAGTAAAGGCACCTGAAGCCGATAAGCCAGGATCCTGAGCTGATGCCCTTTTAGATGCTGCCGTGAGCATTGGCTTAGCCAATGGATTCGATACTAAGGAAACCCCCTTAGACACGGTGGATGAAGCGGGCCGTTGTCAGTGGCTACGAGTCTGGGAAACCATCCGGTTTCTGAATTTGTAATTGCTTCCCTATGTAATAACTATGAGGTTTGCTGACTGAGATGAACAGGTGGTTTCTTTTTTTACCTCAAGCTTCTGCTAGGCTACTATCAGATTCTGGGTACTTCTTGGACACAAAGGTGTGTGTCAACCACGTCAGCTAAGAACCCTGTCAATCTGAGAAACAATGTCTAATAGAACAGCAACCTCCGCTGGTCTCCGAAGAATACTACGATGGCCGCTTGGTTCAGATGAGCATGAGTGCTGTCAGCGGCCTTCTCAGAGAAGTCGTTAAAGATCGGCGTGACCCATCTAAAGGCGCCTCCACATTTCTGTACCCTACTCATCTCATGGCCTTGGAGGGTTGGCACTCAGAGTTGCCCCTCTATCTACGTTTGCGAACACCAAGCTCAGAAGAACCTAGAATGATTTATTCGGAGGCAAATGACAGACAGAAGGCAGGGATAGTAAGCACATTTCCTCAGTAACTATTGATGGAATCTCAAACTGAGCGCTTGCCAAGTTAAATATCCAATCTTTATTCCTAGGCACCGTGTGCGAGCTATTGCAGCCTACATTGATGGCTCTGTTAGAGCCGTTACCGCTACCAATCGATAAAAACGAGTTCATCATCTACGCTCGGCGATGGTATATGCCCCCGCCGTCTTTCAAACCCAGGTCGTCTGCTTGATAGCTGACCATCCATCAGTGTTCAGTCGGCCACCATCCTAATACACCTCTGCGATGAGATTGTAGCTTCGAACTACCCACTCTCAGCATCCTGGATTGCCCAGTAAATTCCCATCCCTAGAAATACTTCAACCCGGATACTAATCCCTAATTTAGACACTTCCTATTCCACGCGACGCTCATCGTCATACTCGATATAAAGAGAGCCAGAAAGTCCCTAGAAGAGTTCATATCCCTTCAAGAGAGTATAGCCTGCATCAAAGCTGCGGAAAGGCTGCTCTGGCAAAGCTCAAAGGAAAGCACATCCCCAAATCCATACGCTGTTACTGTACGCCTTCTCTGCAGAGATGCTGGTATCTCAGATGATTGGGTATGAAGGCATGACGAATTGAATTGGAGAGAATCGGGATGTATAATATGGATTGGATATCCAAATCGGTCAGTTATATTAACCTCGTAAAGATTTTGTTCCCGGCTTTCATCTTCGGCTCTGAGATGCTCCGTCTACCCACTACCAGATTAGTCAGACGAAGGAGATGCCTCTGGAAACACCCGGCACAACGCGTTGCACAATCCTGGCTCTCGAGTGGCTTGCACGATTCATGGCAGGCAATGCCAGCAAAATTAATGCGATAGGTTCGGAAACACCCCGCGCTTATCCTGCATACTCCCTACAGGGCTAAATAAACGTTAACTGGACGGACCAGTTGAACACCAAGATCTGGTATCATCGCCAGGTGATTGGTCAGTCCACGCTCAAAGTCCCACTGGAACTGGTGACATTTAACATTTACTTCGTACGGGGGGCAAAGATCAAAGATCTCATATCTGTACTAAATGACCCATATTTTACTTGTCACAGACGAGAAAGAGTAAACCGGATTGGTTCATTGGTTAACACCCCATGTGAAGTGGAATCTTCGAGTAGTACGCACAGACGCCAAGTCTTTGATCTTTACCACATGTACCCTTTCGTACTTCGTCCTCGGGGTATCAGTTCCAAAGTCTCCACATTGTTACCTTTCCTGAAAGGGTAGCGTTTCTCGAAATATAGATCTTTCATTGGTCCAACTGCCCCTGTCCGACAGAAATATCTAGAAGGCTTGGCTGAACTGTTACCCCAAGTACCAAAGTACCAAAGTATTCCGGCCTGTGGGTTGTATTCCTACAGCTCAACCGTTAGTGCAGTTTTGATCAAACCCCGCACCACCTGTGAGAGCTCTATGGTTGATTATATATGCACGCAGGGTGAGGGGATGGATGGGGTGGAGGTTCCCCCTACTCTACAAAGTACAAATCCCATCCAAAAAAAAAAAAAAACTAACTTTACGATCTCCGCGGGATGCGCATTCAACACTATTTTGGCCTTCATCCTCATCACACTGTGCATCGACCTGTATTTCGCAACCTCTCCAAAGCCTGCTCAATGTGCATTAATCCTAGAAGTCTCTTCCATTCTAGTATATGGTGGCGGTCTTTCGTCAATCTGGTTCATTTTTCCTTCTACACTTTTGTTTTACGGATCCTGATCTGTGCAGCAGCAGAGCGAATCATGTCAGTCTTATATTCTAGTTATCGATGCACTTGATGAGTGTGAAAATGATGAAGATGTCCGGATTATTCTGCAGCTTCTAGCTAAAGTTCGGTCGTTAACGACAGTACGACTTCGAGTCTTTTTGACAAGCAGACCCGAGATTACAATCCGACACGGTATATGCGCTATCCCACAAGCTCAGCACCAGGACTTTATACTCCACAACGTACCTTCGACAATTGTCATCCATGACATCTCTTTGTTCCTGCAATACAAAATGGGGATAATCAGGCAGGATTGCAGTCTTGGAGCAGACTGGCCAGGCGAAGTGGTTCTAAGACAGCTGGTTCTGCACGCTTGTGGCCTCTTCATCTGGGCGGCAACGGCATGTCGGTTTGTTCATGAGGGGAGGCGGTTCGCACGCAAGAGACTGGACACAATTCTTAAGGGTAGTAGCAGCGCTATTACGGCACCAGAGAAGCATCTCAATGAGATCTACCTTGCTGTCCTTCAGCACTCGATCTCATTAGAATTTTCGGATGAAGAGAAAAAAGACGCATGCGATATGTTAAAGCATACGCTTGGAAGTCTAGTATTGTTGCTCTCACCTCTTTCTATCTCTGCATTGAGCAGGCTATTACAGCTTTCAAGGGAAGATGTCGACTCGACATTCAACGACCTTCATGCGATCCTTGATATTCCAGACGACCCGACTCGCCAGCTCCGCCTACACCACCCTTCATTTCGCGACTTCCTCCTTAAGAAAGATCGATGTGGGGAATTTTGGGTGAATGAGAAGGATGTACACCAGATATTAGCTACTAGCTGTATACAGCTAATGTCCCAGACACTGAAGAAGGACATTTGCGAAATGCATGCTCCTGGTAGCCAAGCCAGCCAAGTCGAGAGCAGTCGAATTGAGAAATGCCTTCCACCTGAAGTTCAATATGCATGCCTTTACTGGGTCCAGCATCTGCAAAGGAGTGGTTCCCAGGTTCACGATGGCGAGGAAGCCCACCGATTTCTGCAGGCTCATTTACTACACTGGCTTGAGGCGCTTGGATGGATGGGCAAGATATCAGAAGGGATTCAAGCAATATTGTCCTTAGAGGCTCACATTCTGGTAAGCTATCTATTTATTGTTTATAAGAGTCTAATTAACTTGTCCTTAGGTTAATGAAAGCCCTAATTTGCGCGTATTTATCCATGATATAAAGCGATTTGCCTTATACAACCGATCAGTTATTGAACAGGCGCCCCTTCAATCATATTGTTCAGCCCTTATCTTCGCCCCAGAGAAGAGTATTGTCCGAGAAATATTTGAGAAGTGTATTCCTACTTGGATAGAAATAAAGCCTAGAGTTCAAACGTATTGGAGTGCAGCGCTACAGACGCTCGAGGGCCATTCTTCCTTCGTTAAATCAGTGGCCTTCTCACCTGACGGCAAGCAGGTCGTGTCTGGATCATGGGATCGGACGGTACGGCTCTGGGACGCCGCCACAGGAGCTCCGCTGCAGACGCTC
>MU270699.1:0-31515 GCA_021432625.1 Leptodontidium sp. 2 PMI_412 | reverse complement strand
TATTTATTATATTTATTATATTTATTATATTTATTATATTTATTATATTTATTATATTTATTATATTTATTATATTTATTATATTTATTATATTTTATAATTAATTTATTATTTAAATAATATAGAGTAATCACTTGTACTTTGTTTTTTAATCGTTTTTATATTATAAACTCGATTTTTACAAAGGAAAAGAAGTAATATAAAAGTAGTAATTCTATCTTCATTTATTATACCTAAATAAGATTAGTTTAAGATATTACGAGAAGACGTAATAACCTCGGAAAAACTTAGTAAAACTCGAAACTTAAAATAAGGGATTTATATTATATACCCACTTAATAGTTAACTAAGTAAAGTTATGTAATGTTAATACGTTATTAATATATAACTATTATATAAAGGCTGCGATATATAATTAAACTTATTTAAAATTAATTTAAATAATATTAAAAATAACAAAAAAGTAATTTACCTTTAAAGAAAGAACTTTTTACTTTAATATTCGCGTTAATAAAGAGTATTATCACTTAATTACGATACTATTCGCTTACGAACTCTCGTGCTATTACATTTTTAATATATAAGTTTAATTATTAGCCTTAGTTAATATAATAATATATAATATATTTTTAAATTATATTTTTATTATTAATATAAGAATACTAGCCATATGCGAGCCTAATAACCGATGCGAGCCTTTGATACAAAAGCTAGTAACTTGATACAAAGCTAATAACCGATGCGAGCCTCTGATACAAAGCTAGTAACTTGATACAAAGCTAGTAACTTGATACAAAGCTAGTAACTTGATACAAAGCTAGTAACTTGATACAAAGCTAATAACCGATGCGAGAGCTTGGTATTTGGTACTCAAAGTAGTTATATAGACCTAGAAATGCCCCCTCAATAGAATCATCATTCACACCATCATTCTCTATTTCACAATTAATATATAACTTATAAATCTTATATTATAACAAATATATTTTCATAATATATATTTAATTATTAAATAATATTTTCATAAATTAACGTTATTTAATTAAAGTTTAAAGCTAAATATATAATTTAGTTTCACATATTTATTCGTATATAATTCACTATATTTTACTTAAAAAAGTTTATTACAAAACATTTAAATTATTATTATATAATTCGATAAGTATAAGACTTTATTACATGTTAAATATAAAGAAGTTTTTTATAGAATTATATAACCACTAGGGGGTGACACTATTAGTGGGACTAGACCTTAGCACTTTACTATCTTCGAGAAATAATTAAACTCGCAACTGTTAATAAAACTTATTGAAATTTTAATATATAGCGCTAGTGATATATAAAAAATATTTTTATAATCCTTTTTACTTAAGTATTATTAATAATGCATATTATTTATTATAAAGTAGTCGAATTGTAAATTTTTTATATATTAGGATTACTAATAATACACTAACAGTAGTCTAAGTTTAACTAACGGAACTTTGAATTTATATTTTAAAATATTTTAACTCTAATTTTTAAAGGATTTTAATAGTATATCGTTATTTTATAATTATTCAAAATATCTAACTTTTAGTGAGGTTTTCCGTTTTCGTCCCACGAATAGTGTCCCCCCCTAATGAACCTTACTCTTAACTTATTTACTAGCTAATATATTAAGTTTAGTAATTACAAGTAACGTAATAGTTATTTTATTACTAGTTTAAAAGAGCGTATTTTAATATATTTTGGGGGATTTTTAAGTAAGGCGGGATTTTGACAAGGAAATCGGTTATAAATATTTTAATAACTAATTTTAATTTTTTTATTAAGCCTTTAGAAAAAGTGAGATTCTCTTAAATAGTGAAAAACGCCCTAAATTACTCTGCCTTAATTACGTATTTAAATAATATATCGTAAACAAGAAACTAATCGCAATATATTAAGGTATTTTTTTACGTAAAAGTTATATATATATATATATTTATTTATTTATAAAGTTATAAGAAGGGCCTAAAAATCGCCCTTTATAACTCTTAAAAGTAAAAAGGGGTAAGTGAAAACGCTAAGAAAACGCGATTTTAAAAAGTTAATTATTTCTCTTAATACATAAAGTTATATAATATAAAAAATGTGGTACAAAAGTGGAGCATAAAGTAGGTGCTCTCCTAAAGTAGTGATCAAGTCGTCTGAATTTTGTAAAAGGAGGCTCGTAGGGAATAATTAACTACATATACGAATAGGGGGTTACTAACTTAGTAGCCCTTATACTGACTCAGTAGGGCCATAGCATCACATGCCCGTGCTTATACGACATACCCCCTAATTGCGAGCAACGTCTGAATATAAGAAAGAGAAAGAAGAGAGCTAAGAAAGCTAGTATATAAAAGAAGAGCTTATAACTTAATAAATGGGTGTAATTACACGTTCACGTTATACGTACCCCTCAAAGGTTAGTCATTCGCTAGAGAGTTAAAAGTATAATAAGCGATGCTTAATTAAAGTATTAATTTAAAAGAAAGTAATTCTATTAATATCAAAAAAGATACTACGTAGCTTAAGAGAAAGCGATCTCGTTAGCGCTAATTTAGTAGTGGTAAGTAATCTACTACTTCTAAGGCAATCTTTTAACGCTATAAGGCATTAAGTCGTTAAAGTAGCCCCTTAAAAAATGTAATCCTACCCTTACGCGTAAATTGCGCCAAGGTACTTTACAACTAAAGTTACGCTCTTAATAATTAACTAGCCTTTCTTTTAGACCTTCTCACGGAGCTTAGTAAACTTAAGTAGCTTAAGCCGTTATTAAAAAGCAACTGTTTAAACGTTAGAAAGCTCTATTAAGGGGTATAAAAGGCTCTTACTTATAAGAGCTAGCTCTACCTTTATATAAGAAGTAGGGGATTAGCGGTAAAGTCGTTTACTAGGCTTTAAACAAGGGTATAATTATAAAGTAGTTAAAAAGGCATCAAGTTAGTCGCCATAGGTAATATACACTAAAGAAGTAGAGGTTTTAAAATCAATTACACGATAAAAGTATATTTAAAAAATATGCGCATACTTTTCCAAATACCGTATTTACTCGCTTATTATATTAATTTTATTAGCCTTCCTAAGTTGCTTAAAAGCTTACTTAAGGACTAGCTTTTTTTCCACTGCCTCTAAAAAGTTCTTTTTTAATTAAAACCCCTTTAACTTAAGAAGTTACTTTGCCTTTACTCTTAAATAAGCTTAAAACTAATTTATAAACCACTCTAATAAAGTAAAGAAACCTAATTTCGCAATAACAAGTACCTTAAAGTACTAGTCTCGTACGTGTTCCCTTATAGCCTCCTTTATTAATACGTACCTTAACTAAAGAGCATATATAAGGTTTTATAATAATAATGCGCTATTCGATATTAGTCGCTCTTAAAGTAGTTCTCGCATCGTAAGAGGAATTGTTTAGCGTACTTACGTTTATAAAGCTTAGTACTGTAAATTAAAGGTGCTCTAACGAGAGTATTAAACTTAGTATTCGCGTAATTAGTAAATATACTTCTTTTTAATATCTACGAATCGCATAACCGTTTGTATTAGCTAGGGCCCCTTTTACTTTAACACGTCCGCTACCTAGTTTTCTAAAGCCTATCTCCGTACCTTGTTTTCCACATTAATTAGCTCGTTAACATAAGGAGCTTTAGCTTAACAATAGCTATATGCGAAGCATCTAGGCTATTAGGGTCGATTTAGCTCTAGGCTCTTACGGTAATAGCCTGAGCTTTAAGCTTAGCGAGCTATAAAGAAAAAGAGTGTTTATTAATAAAAAGCTAAATTAACGTAGCTTTAGCGAAGGCGTTTAAGGCCATAGTAAGAGCAACCGAAGGTACGCTAAGGTGCGTTAAAGAGAGGTAGGCTTAGTCGTATTAAGGCTTCAAAAGGTATTAGTATTATTATAAGAGCCTTATAAAGTTTTCCGGGTAAGGGAGATCAATACACCGCTCTTTTAAGGAGCTACTTCTTTAGAGGTTCACTTATTAAATTAACAACTTGCGCGAAGCGCGCCGGGGCTTATAACTATGGTACAAAAGTGGAGCATAAAGTAAGTGCTCTCTTAAAGTAGTGATTAAGTCGTCTAAATTCTGCAAAAGGAGGCTCGTAAGGATTAACTAACTATATACACGAATAGGGGGTTGCTGACTCAGCAGCCCATATGCTAACTCAGCAGGGCCATGGTGCCGCATGCCCGTGCCTGTACGACAAAAAATTAACATAAATAATAATAATATACTAAAGTATAAGATTATTAACTTATTATTTAATAATCCATTATGTAGAGAATAAAGTCGAAGGGGCGTCGAGGCTGATCCTTTACTTCTTCGTAAGGTTAGGCGAAATTTTCGGCCTCGCACGATTGAAGCTAGTTATTGACATGGCTGTGCATGGTGTGTCGCCCGAGAGCCGAGATTGGCGGTCAGTGATACATATATCGCCAGCTGACGGCCACTTGCAGGTGAAAGAAAGGTCTTGCAGGCTTGTTGTGCAGGCAGGGACAAAATTAAAAAAGGGGTGGCCTTAGATTGGCAAACAGAAAGCAATAAAGCATGGCGATGAGCCTGATATCCTCAAACGGATCCCAAACACTATGGTTCATCACCCCTCTCGAAGAGGGCTCTCCAGCTCCTCGACCACTATATTACGTAGGCCTGATCTGCGTCTGCCTACCGAGGAGCCTGCTGAGCCACGCTTAATCTATGAAGCAGACGCATCTCGGCCCAACGTGCCCCCCCTGCACGAACGCATCTGGCAGCAATTCAAGGTCCACACCCTCTCTAACGATCCCGACAGACAGCTCCCTGGAGACGAACTAACACCGCTTCTAGCCGCCATCTAAGAAGAGGACTGTTTATGTCTGGCAGTGTGTAAGTTTGCTTGTGCTAGTGCTAGCAATGGCATTCGTCACGATGCCGGGCTGATCTCTCTCGCAGTGTCAGTGTGGCCTCTCCAGCATTGGAATTCAGACGGATCCCTGTCCGGAGTGTGGCACCGCTCGGTGCGCATATTGCCAGACGACAAAGATATCGGTGCGATAGCCTCGTATCGCAATGAGGCAAATACTGGGGTAGAGAAGTGAGGCTGGTGGTGTGTTGTTCCTGTGTAAGTGGCTCTTGGTGGGCTCAGAGGGACTCGGGACTCGCGACTCGTGACTTAGAACCCATCACCTGGACTGACCGCCTCGAATATAGGACATCTTTGACGATTTGGGTACCAATACTCTCTAATGGAGCCCTTCCCGCGACGTGTGCCAGTCCAAAGGATGACTGGATGGTGTCTGTGGACCCATTGGACGGAACATAGTCGAGGAAGGAAGGATTGGGAAATACGTTGCAGGTTATTTCTTGGGTTATTATATCTCCACATTTGGTGTCATGTGGCGTACTGCAGCTTTGGGCGCTGTCAAATAGTCATAGACAAAAGTTATCTCTGGAGTGTTTGCACTACTTATCGAAAAGTCAATCCTCATCTGAGGGTATATAGAAACTCTAATTGACAACCTATCCCCCCAAATTTTCCCATCGAGAACAGTTCCCTCTTCATTTTTAGCCAGCCGGCATGAATTTGAGACGCTTTGACAGGCCTATTCCCATCCCGTTCAACTACGGCCTCCACTACTGTCACTTCCAGGCCGATGGGAAAGAATCTCAACACCATCTTCTGACATCGATACTCTGCCATATGTTCGATCCTTATAAATTTCTCTAGCTTAAAGCCTGTGACTGTACTTCATTGCTTGAGGGTAAGCCCGTTGATTCCCCTATTTGTGAATTCAGACTTATTGGGATAGTAAGGCCTTCAGTATTGACTTGCTATCACGCTAAAGAACTTCAAACCGGTCTTCCTGGAGAGTTGAGAAATGACCTTTGATAAGCGAGAGTGCTTGGAGGACTTTTTTGAGAAGCGATGGCACCAGGAATTCACGAGACTTCGGAAGCTGCATGACGAACAGGCCGTGGTCGATGACAAAAATCAGGTCAATGCTGACGGTGATGATCTGGGTAAGTTTCTGAGGGATTCCGAAGACACAGCCTCGCAATGCGAGCTCGAAGTCCTCAACCTATTTTGTCGAGAAATAAGTTTGAAGGATGTAAAGGTGGGGGGCGGCCCTGTGGCAGGTTTCCAGAAGAATGCTTGGCTCGATGAACGAGCAAGCACTCCTGATTTAACCGATAGCGGTAACGCGAGACCCAACGAGAATCCTCTGACAGCGACTGGACTATTTCGTGCCCTGGGGAAGCTCAGATATGGCCACGAGAAACTGCCTGATGCTGCGAGACGCCTGATCTATATCCTCGATCTCAGCCCATCTTGTGTCTATGCTCTTGCGGCGACTGCCTCTTGGCATCAGGCCCCCGCCCTAAGAGATGCTATATATAATCATCTGGCATTCCAAAATTCGATTGCAGTAAAAATTCCTTCAGCTGGATTTCTGACATTTCAACTTGATCTGCATATTCCATATCTTATCCTGAGCAAATCCACGCCCCCCGAGCAGCCTACTGGAAAGGCCAACATCAAACCGAACAGAAGATGGACAGATCTCTCTTTTTTGGAACTAGACACAGAAGTCCCGTCAGCTCAGGACCAGGGAGCGGGGGAGGTCTGGAGCATACAAGATGCTCACTTTTCTTGTGTGGTGACGGGGACGGACGAGTGGCGCTGGACTGGATACGGTTTTGTTGATGCTGAAATCGATGGTTTCTTAACGGACTTGAGTAAGGACGACTTGGGTTTCGACCAGATTGCCGCCAAGGGTATTGATGCGGAACACCCGATACGCAGCCCACGTGATTACTGGATCAAGGTTTTCGAGATTAGAGTCGAACTCGTGAGGAAGGCGTGGGACTATTTGATCTTCAAGTTGGAGGATGCCATTCGTCGTTATGTAAGAGATCAGAGCCGGCAGAGTTCCAATATCAAGAGAGCGTACTAAGAATATTTCCAGATTGATAAGCATCCATTTACCTCACCTCGTCACTTAGCGATAGAGCTAGAACGAGCTGCTGAGATGAAGGAAGCTTTTGCGGTAACTTTGAAAACCATGGGTCTCTTGCGCCGGTTGCATGGTGTTTTGTCTGGGACTATTCAGGCATGGACATCATTCAAGGCTCCTGGAGGGGATATAGATTACTTCCGGAGCATTGATGCAGCTCTAATTTGCCCCAATGCGAAGAGGTCTTTCATTTCTATCAATAATAGCTTCCAAAAGCTTCAGAAAAATGAAGCAAAACTGATTATTTTGCAAAAAAGCTGCTTTGATTATGCAAGAACTGTGAGTCGGCACAGCTTCCCTTTACATCCTCAGCATTGTCTAACCACGAGAACATAGCTCGAACTCTACTTGAATCTAGAAGCCAAAGAGACGGCCGATCACAACGAAGTCACCTCTGAATTCATAGTTTCGGTATGTTTGTTTCTCCACGGCTCTTGCAGCTTCTTCTTTAGCTAATCCGGAAATTAGGTCCTTTACCCGTTTGCACTTGCAGCAGCTATCTTCAGCATGCAGACTGAAGCTATACCATTTAATCTCACGCCTAGATCATTTGCAATTACTTGTTTGGTGCTGATCATCGTCGTATACGCTAGTCGCCTAGCTGGTAGACATTTTCGGCGGCATTTGCAGTTGGTGAAAAGAATGGCGTGTTTGTGGATCAAGAGGGAGAAAATTAGAGATGTTGGCAACAACCCTTCAAGGATTGAACTTCAAGGAGGAATTCCACCGGCTATACAAGATCATTTTGAAAGACTCAAAGTTGACGAAGAAAGTCATGGCCTCGCGGCATGTCAAACAACAGGCGTCGTCGATGACTCTGTCGAAGGACTTACAATATAATAGGGCAAATGATAAATTTACTTGGCATTCAAACCAAATTGATTTGAAAACTCCGAAGTAGTCTCAATTTAATATTGACAAGGCCAAACGAGTAGCCGAGAACACCCACCCTTTGCAACTTGCCCTGAGGATCTTTTAGCCAGGGTTTGGGTACGATTAACACTTAACGGAGTTCGCGAAATGAAGCTTCAAAGCCTGTTTCTGGTATTCGTAGAATTGAGTTGCGGTCGAAATGCCTGCTAGTGTACTAGGGTAGTTATCCCAAGCTTATTATGGGTTAGGGTTAGGGGCTATATTGTATTAATTATACGCCAAGTGCTAGTATATATATTGATGATAATTATGGCTATTTATATCGTTAAGTTTACTTTACTAATTTAAGTTAATAAAATCCCCTTAGATTATATTATACTTATTATTAATATTTTTTTAAAGAATTTTATGACTTGTTTTTATTTAATATTATAGTAATATTAATATACTTGCTTATAGTTTAAGTACGCGCTTTTATAAATAATCTTAATTGTAATTTTGAAATGTATTTTTAAATTTATAAAGGGTACTTTATAATACTAAATTCGTTGGAAGTTCGCTATAATATTTATACGTTAATTTAAGAGAAGCTAATACTTTTAATTAAAGCTAATAAAAGAAAGGTTTATTATATATTTGTCGGTGCAGTACCGGTTTATGTACTACGCCGCATGTGTGAATATATTCTAATGCGAGTATAGCGACAGAGTAATAAATGTATAGTTCAAAATCTGTGTCAATTCTAAGAGAGTGCGAGGAGAGCCAGACTATATACTACGAAACCCTACCGAATCTCCACCGAAACTAGTCCGGCTAGGCTCTAACCCTTGAATTTAACCCGTACCCCCTTTTTTAAACCGAAGTATACTTATATAGGGACTTGTGGACTAATACTAGTAAAACTTCTTTTAAAAGAATTATTTCTAATATATATAAAAGTAAATAACAGGTAATATATAAGAAATAATAAATAAAATGACAGAGTATCTAATAGCGTCTGATTCCGGCCCGACAGTGTCCCGAAAGTGCCCTAAAAGGGGTCCGAATATAGTAAGGCGCAGTAGCGAGGTTAAGCGAGAACTAATAATAATAAGAACCCTTAATATTATATAACGTAATAGATATATATATGTCGCTTTCTCCCCAAAGGTTTAGAATCTCTTTAGTAAACACACATATAACTACTATACGTATACTACTTTTTAATCTCCTTAAATTCGCTTAATATAACTTAAAAACTAATATTTCTAAGAAGATTATATTAAATTAAATAGACAAGCCAAAAGTATATATACTCTTCGGAGATAGTTTAGTAAGGAAACAATATATTAACTAAAAACAGTGCTTATACTAATACTTATAAGAGCGCTTGACCTCGCCTACCACAAATATTATATTCGGTACGTCCGCCTCCTCGTAAAGAATCCGTCTTACGAATGTGCTTTCAATAATCTTAAGAGTAAGAAATACGCGTATTATATAAAGAAGAAGTCTTAGTATAACTTAGTAAGTATTTTTATTTCTTTTCCTTATTTTAAATCGTATCTAAATCCTCGCCGAAAGTACTTTAGATATATAGTTACTAATATATAATAGATTCCGTAGTTTGTCGCCGAAGAATACCTTTGTTTAGTTACTGCCCTCGAGGCAAAAGATAAAGAAGCTATCGTTACTACCGCTAAATTAATTAATTTAGTATTATTAGTCGCCGCTACTAGCGCACTAAAGACTACTAAGGAGTTATCGCTAGCGTTATTAGAAGAAACGCGCGCTATACGCTAGGAAATCGCTAGCCTAGCTAGCTCGTAAGTAGTAAGTTAACCCCCTTATTCCTTTTTAATATTAAGGCTCTTAAGTATTAATACTTTATATAATAAGAGACAGTATTAGTCTTAAACCGGCTCCTTACTGTCGTCTCTTCTGCCGCTATTAAGCGTAATAAAGAGGACAGTAATAAGGACGATCCTCTTACTAAGCGCCCCCGCCGAAGTCGCTACTATAGCGCGGAAGAAGAGGACGAGGAACTTCTTTTAAATATTTATAAGTAAGGGATTTAGTCTTATTTCGGATTAACTTTATAGTAAGTTCTTTATAGTAATACTTTCTTTATACTATTATATAAGAGTAGCCCCCTATAGTAAAACCGGTAGTTAGTCCCTATTAGAGTATCGTCGTAAGGCCGCCTGTTAATACTTTAAATTAAAAGGTGTTTAGAACTAAATCGAGTGTGTTTCTGACTTCGTAAATTAATTAAATATAAAAATAATCGCAAGTGATAAATTAATAAAATGAGTGTTATAAGGAAATATATAAGAAAAATCAACGAGTGTAAGAAACCCCTCTATTATTAGTCTAAATTAACTCTAGTTAACCGTTAAACTTAACCCTCTATTTTAATAGTGAGGATATTAGTGTCAATAAAATCCCGAAGAGCCTTATTCAGAGTACTCTTCGTTATAGCGTTAGTAAGATTATTAGCGCCATTAATCTATTGAACCTCCGTTAGCTCTCTACGCTTATATAATTAACAAATAGCTATAATATCGATTATTAAGCGCTTCTCTTTCGTTGTATTGAGCTTAATAATATACTTATAAAGTGACAAAGAATCCGTGTAAACAATAGTAAAAAGACGTGAGATATTAAGCTTGTTAGTTACTATATTAATAGTAGTACTAAGGGAGATTAATATATTAATGCCAGCTACTATAATATATAACTCTAATACGAGTACTACACGAGTTACTCTCTTATATTTTATTAAGCTAATATACACGATATTACTAATCAAAGTGAATTGCGTATCCCTTACTATTTCGGCACTAATTACTAATACGAAACTTATTTGTGAACTCAAGTCTTTATTATTAGTAAAAGAACTGTTTATAAAAACGTAGACCTTCGCGGACTGTAAGTTAATTAGTACGTATTAGAGTCCCCTCTCTAAGTTATCTATTTGCTATTTAAGACGTAAGTTTAAGGCCTTAATATCGTCTTCCGTCAGATCTTAGTATTACGTTACGACCGAGAAGTCAAATGTTACTTCCGGCTAATATATAATAATAAGATAAGCTACACGAGCTCGCTATTCTTTATAGGCTTTCTTATAGTCCTCTTTCCCTACGTTAACTAGCTTTAGCCTTACTCCCTGACCCTTCTAAGATATATAAAAGTTATTTCTATCTATAGTAATAATACACTTATTAAACGTAATAGTTTTAGTAAGAAGTAGTACTTATATTAGCTTCGTTATAAAACCGGCCTTAGTAATCTCATTTTACTCTCTTGCTAAGAAGTCCTTATTTCCTAGAATTAAAGTATTATTTATTTATATCCCTACGACTCTAAAGTTATAACTTTCTTTAGTACTAATTAATAAGTATAAGTCGTATATTAAGGTCTCTATCTATAAGTTCTTTATATGATATTTATAGTATATATTAAACTAATAGTTTTTAGACTTAAGTATATTATATAATAATAATACTATTATAAATATCGTGCTAAGAGGGAAATCTCTTGTGATCTCTTTTAATAACTATATAAAAATGTCCTAGAGAAGCCTTATCTCTACTTAGACGTAGGCTTAAGTGATGTCCTTAATAGCCAGATGAGATTCAGACTAGTTTCGGAGGCGATTTAAGTACTTAATAGCAGCGGCCAAAAATATAAGTACCCGCTGACTAGATTGTTAGATTGTTAGAGACTAAGTTAATATTTCTCTCTTCCCTTTATTGTTAAAGTATTAAATTACTAGTCTTGACTTCTTATATAGAGTTAACGTCTCCTTGCCTTTAACCTCGTTTATTATTTTGACTTAAAGATACGGTGGCCTCTTACTCTAAGGTCGTCCTTATAAATAGATATAAAAACACCCCTTTTAATAAGTGCTTTGTATTCCGTCCTTTAGGACTACTCAAATAGTAGTTTAAGCACTATAATCTTCCCTTTAGTATAAAGTTTAATAAATAGCTCTTAGTCCCTTGTTTCCTTCTTAGTTAAAAACACTTTAATATTATAATCGTTATTAATAGTTAGTAAATCTAAGATATATTTCGTAAATAGAATTTAAATAGCGATTCAGGGTAGATTCAGTGCTATTTTAGTAGTGTTTTTAATCAGGGATCTTAGATATTACTTATAAATATCCTCTAGTAAGTTTTCTTTTTATTATTTAACGCTAAAGGTATTTATCTTAAAGGGACGAATTATAGTCGATTAGAACGTACGTATTCTCTTATTTCCTATGTCGATCCTATATAATTCTCCCTTTATACTCAAGAAATCGTAAGGTCCTATTTATCTTTTACTTTCTTAGTATATTAAAACTTAATTATTAAAGTAAAGACCGTAAATATAAGTAGTTCCGGGGCCGTTTCGTATAATTAATATATTATTAACTTTGCGCGTAATATAAATTTTCTGTACCTCTTTTATAGCTTTCTTAATCGTAGCCGCACGTTGTTCGACTAACAGATTTAGGGGGTTTAACTCTATTATTCTAGGGTATACACTAAAAACAAGTAATATAAGGATAAGCCTGTTAAGTCTAGTTATATTATTTACTACTTTTACTACTATTTATAATCAGTCTTTGTCGCTTAACTCAAGGTGCTCTTCTATAACAATTTTATAGGCACAGAGTAGTAGGCGGTAATATCGCTTAACTTTATTAATTAAATAGTGTGCTTCTACAAGTACTAGCTTAAGAGTATTACTTATAGACTTAAGTGTACTCTTAAACTCCTCAGAGTTAAAATTAGTACTATAGTCGTATATTACGAAATCTAGGGGTCTAAAGTAAGTGTTAATTTATACTGACTTAAATACGTTAAAGGTAGCCTGAGCCGTAGTAAAACTGGGGGCCTTCGGAGTAGTTTCGCCGCACTAAAACCTGTTACCTTATTTATTATGTAAAGGGCATATCGTTCTCTAAACATCGCGATATCGACATAGACTATATAATTAAAGTCGACGTCGTCTTGCAATTTAAAGCGGAACTTATACGGGGCATTTACGTGTTTCTGACAGTACTCACACATTTCCTTAACCCTTAATATAACGTCCGAATCATACTCATGGCTAGCTTAGTCTAATAAGTACTATAGACGTCTTACTAAAGGGTGTCAGAAACACTTATAAAGCCGACGTATTTCTAGTTCAGTTAGGTAGTATATATTTATTATTTTAGTAAAAGTGTCTAGTAATTAATAATATTAATCTAAAAGTAACTATAAATGCCTATACTTCCGCATAATTAAGTACTTTTTGTCGCCTTGAATTAAGACATTGCGTAGGTTGTTATATTACGTATTTAATATATTTAGCTATTATAGGCAAACCAAAAATAAGATATCCGCGTCTACGATTTAGAAGTCTATTTCTTTAACTAAAGTGTTAACTATAGTAACCCCTAAGGACGGCCGCGAACCGGCACTGAATATAATCCGGCTCTAGCCCGCCTAGCTAGTGTCAAACTTAATATCTTAAATTTACTATAAAGCTCGTAACTAGTTAATCCCTCTTGTGTTTTTATTAAATACCCTTATATTAATTAATAGTCCTTAAAAGAATCTATCTGTCTATTACGTTATATAGGCCTTATTAAGAGCGGGTCTCTTAATTTTACTTTTTAGGATATAAGTAGCCTTCCTCTCCTTAAGTTACCCTATAACTTCTCGTGTATTATATTGTGTTTCACTTACTATAAATATAGTCGTAAAGTTTATAATATTATCGCTATTATTATTATTAGAACTCTCTAAAGAGTCGTTAATATCTATTAAAGTGTCTAAATCTGTATCTTAATAGTTTCCCAAATAGTGTCCGGATATAGTCCGGTTTTAGTCAGAATTAGGGTCGATTCCCTTAATATAAGTTAAGTAGCTCTTAAAAGTCTTATCCGTAGCTTTTACTCCTTCGGCCTTACGCGCCGCAAAGTATCTTACCTTAAACGCTACTTACTCTTCGTTTAAGTAGTAACTACTATAATAATCCATCTTCTTATAAATAATATAACATATATAGCCTAATATAAGCTAGAATTTATCTCCGCGTTTATTTCTACTTAAGAATTTCATCTTATAATTAAAGTAATAAGCTACCCTATCTACGACATAAAATCAGTGGCGATTTATATAAGATCTAGAGTACTTACTTACCCTCGATCCCAAGTCATAAGTTACCTTAACGCCGACGGCGGAGTGAAGACTATTTATTAACGTAAGGAAAGTAAAGAGTGCCTAAAATAAGACTATCTTAAAGAAGGGGTTCCCTAATACTCCTTACACGAGCTTATCATAGAGTGTCTTATTATTCTATATATTATTGTCTTTTAGGCTAAGCTAAATACTTTATAATTCCTTGGCGAAGTTTTTTAATTAAGTTAATACCGGCCTTCTTATTTAGTAAGGCTCCTCTTAAAATAACGAGAAAGTTAAACTAAACTACTAACTAAAGAACTTATTAGTTCTCTCCTTTATCTTAAAGTATTCGTGAGTCGTTCTAATAAGTTTATTAAATAAGTACCCCTTATTTTAGAGGTACTAGTAGTAGTACGAACTAGCCCTATCTTATAGTATCGACAGAAAGGCTCGATTCTAGACCTTAGTCTTAACTAATACTCTTTAATATAAGTCGGCGAAAATATAGAACTTTTTATCTAAGTAGTCCTTGTCTTTATTATATTAGAGCTCCTTAGTATATATCTTAGTAAAGTTTACTAATGATTTTGCTTAGTCTAGGGTTAATAAATTTATAATATATTATAATAGTCGAATCGGCTCTATATATAGTCTAGTAGTCCTAGGAACCTTAAATAGTAGTAATAACTTGTCCCGTGGGTATATTACTAGCGTTAATGTGGGATTTACTAACGTGTAGTTATTTAATTTCTATAGATAGAGATTACTTAGGGGATCCCTTCTAAGAGTAAATAAGAACTCCTTCTTTAGGACTATAAGCAGGGGGGTTATATTATATAAATCCTCGACTTTATCTCTTTTAATAAGGGAGATCTTAAGTAATTTTAATAGCTAAATTGTCTCTATAAGCTTTACTCTTAACTCTTTTAAAAGAGTGTCTTCCTTTATAAAATAAATAACTACCTCTAGTTAGTGTTATAAAGATATTAAAGTTTAATTTTATTAAAGTGTTATTAAGATTAATAGTAATAGTCGAGAAAGTAATTCCTAAATGTAATTCGGTACTAATTCGGGGTAGTTCCGAATTTACATCTCTATTTAGTCCTCTAGCTATAGATTTTCCTTAGCTTATACTGTTTTTACTAGAGCATCTGCCGTCCTCGTTCCCTTAACACGTCGTACAAATACGCTAAAGGCTCGTAAGTCGTTCTTAAGACACGTACGTTCTACTATCTTAATTAACTTAAACTCATTTGCTGTTTAACTCTTAAAGTACTCTTAAAAGTCTTAAAAAAGGAACTCTCCCTTAAGGTGTCTATTATAAAAGTCCTCCCTAAATTTCTGTGAATATACTATTACGTCTATTAGGAAATTTAAATTAAGATTTACTTTCTCTTTAAGTATAACTATGACATTAATAATTTCTAGAGTTAATTCTGGCTCTAAAGTATAGTCTAAAGTATCCGCTATTATATCGAATACGATTTATAAGAGATCTAGTAGGTTCCTGGATAAGTTTCTTAAAGGTCTAAAGTTTTAGATTTAAGGATATTAACTTAATAATCTTTATAGAGTGATTGTCGTGTTATAATAGCTCTTTTCTAATATGCGATAGTCTTAGTCGAGTCTTAAAAGAGAAGTTACCTTCCCTCTACAATCTAGAAAAAGTAAAATACTCTTTAAGGAAAATATAATTAAGTACTCCTTAAGTTAAAGCCTAAAATTCGCTCTATAGCCTAAGACCTTTTCTGTCTATAGTAAGGTTAATAATATAAGCTTGCTACTAATTAGTGTCGGTATAGTACTAGTTTATATATTACGCCACATGTATAAATATATTCTAATATAAGTATAACGACAGAGTAATAAATATATAGTTTAAAATCTGTATTAATTTTAAGAGAGTGCGAGGAGAGCTAGACTATATATTACGAAACCCTACTGAATCTCTACTAAAACTAGTCCGGCTAGGCTCTGACCCTTGAATTTAACCCGCACCCCCTTTGCTAGACCGAAGTATACTTATGCAGGGACCTGTGGACTAACAATATTAAAGCAAAATTTATTATTGAGGTTTAGAAACTTAATTTAATAACTTATTTTTATTAATTAAAAAGGTTTTATTGTAATTCTTTTTATATTTTAAAAGGGCGATAATTAGCCTTATTTCTAAAAATTAAAGAATTTTACTTCTTATATAATAATATATCTTTTATAAAATTAATACTAAGATATCTCGGTTTAAAATTTAATTCCTTTTCTTAAATATTATTTCGTTTATTTTTTTACTTTAAGTTTTCTTATTACTCGTAATGTTTTTTTACTTTTTTTTTTAAAAAAAATACTTCGTTGTTTATTTTATATGATTTATTATAATCTTTTTACGCTTAAAGGATTTATAAGACGTAATACTTAAAACAGTCACTTTTTTTATTGAAAAAAAGCCTAAGCTTTTATTAAAGTATATTAAAATTCTTCGTTATTAGTTCTTACCTTCGAGTCTAAATAATATTCGAATTAAAATTGTATTTTAATACTTTTAATAACTTCTTAAGCTTATAACTTATTAACTACTTACGTAATTAAGATTACTTTAAATGATTTTTTTATATTTATAATAAGTTTATTAATTTCTTAGGTTTATAATACGTTTAATAATATTTTAAGTTTATAATAAGTTTAACGATTTCTTAAGTTTATAATAATTTGAATAATATTTTAAATTTATAATAAGTTTAATAACTTTTTAGATTTGTAATAAGTTTAATAATTTCTTAAGTTTAAAAAAATTTATAATAAAGAATTATTTAAGAAATTAATATATAATAAAAGGTAAGCTTATTTATAAAGTTAAGTTTGTTTAAAAAAATATTACTTTTTTTCGCTTATTATATTAATCACTAGTACTCTAAGGTAACTACAACATAATAGAATAGTTAGAGAACGCTAAATAACTAACAATATTATTTAATACAATAGCTAATTATTAAAAAAGAAATTTATTTTAATTTTTATTAATATATATACAACGTAAAATAAGTAACGCTAAAGCACGTATTATTATAATATTTCCTTTTTTAAATACTTTTATTTTTAAAAGTAAGGATAGAAAAGTAATAATAGCTAAAGTTTTCTCGGCGACTCGTTAGGAAGTCGAAATTTGTACACTTAATTTAAGAATAAATTTTAAGAGAAATAAAGTAAGGTAAGTAAACATTAATAAAGTTTATTACTTATTTTTTCGTGTAAAAGCTTCTTAACTCCTT
Source organism: Leptodontidium sp. 2 PMI_412 (assembly GCA_021432625.1). Lineage (NCBI taxonomy): Eukaryota > Fungi > Ascomycota > Leotiomycetes > Helotiales > Leptodontidiaceae > Leptodontidium > Leptodontidium sp. 2 PMI_412. Next base: position 14,224 of record MU270699.1, on the reverse strand, counting down.
TAACCTTTTAAACTAAATAATAATAATAATAATAATATACTTTGAAATAAGTTATAACCTTCTTTTTTAATTTTAAGAATATTTTACCTTTAATAAAGGTTTAATTAACGATTTTAAAAAAAGGAGAAAAAGCGTAAGTTAATTAAAGAGTGTAACTCGGTTAGAACTCTTAGTAAATCTTTTACTATGATTAATACTATGGTGGGAATAGGCACGTAAGAGCTTATCAGCTAACCTGATTACCCCTTTATATAGCCGGCTACTAGCTATAGAGTTGCATTCATAAAACATATTATTATAACAACGAATACTACTTTAACTCTTTTGTTAATACGATTAGGCTTTGCCCCTTCCACAATAATTCGACTAATAATTTCTAAAAGCACCTAAGTCGTGCGTATATGAAAAGAAGTAAATATTAGTAGTAGTATTAAAACCACGGCAAATTAGCGTTTTATAGAAAAATAAAGAGGTTATATTACAGAAATAAAGAAAGTAAGAATATATTAATAAATATAATTATACTAAAAAACTTTACTTTCGAGCTATAAACTAATCGTTAATAAGGAATTTATTTATTTAAAAGCGTAAAAGTCTATACTTAAATTATATAAGAATCTTTATATTAATAAATTATAATATTCTTTAAATAAATTTCCAACCTTAACCTTTAAATCCTAATGGTTTAGATTATAATTCCTAAAACTACTAAAGGTTAAGTTAAAATCCCTAATATACTACAATTGTTGCTTATATTACTATTGTGCAAGTACGATATGATGCTCGATTAGCTGTGCGCTATGCTTGTTTTGGATTCTGCCTTGTTATACCGCGTTTAAGGAATAACGTGTTTCCTTGATTTCCTTATGTATTTTAGATAATAATTAATCACTTTAACTTTCCTTATGTTAATCGCAAGGCTTTACTTTACTTTTGTACTATAATTATAAGTCTTATAACGAAGCTATTAAGTTAGTATTCTTCTTTTTGTACTTTACGAATTTAGGTAGAGCTATTAACGTAAGATTAGTAAATAACAAATAATGTTGGCGTACTATAGAGTTTTCTGCTTATTAACAAGTGTAATTTACACTACTATTTTTTCTTAACTTCTTTAGAAGAGTATAAATCAAGCACTTGTGCTTAATATTCTCTTTTTCTCTTTAATAAATTTATTAAAGCCTTACGAGAGCAACCCTTTTTTTAATATAATAAACTCAACTTCAATTTCCATTTTTAATAATTAAACGCTGCTTAATTACGATAAGTAAACCTAGATCTTATAATACTAAGCCTCTAAATCCTTTTGTATTTTTTATAAGGTATAAACTTTAATTAATCTAGAACTACTAGTTACTCTAAATATTCTCGAAAACGAGCCTTAAGTACAAATAATTAATAAGTTAAGAGTGTGACGCTTGCCCTAGAAAGACGGCAATCACGTGTAACTGACGCCTCACATATCAACACAAGAGACATATGACGATACTAAGCATCAACTTAGAATCTACAACTATAGAGGAAAGAAGGTAAGGAAAGAAGAGGTCTATATACAAGTGGTTGGTATGCCTAGCACCATAGTAATCTCGGTACGTCCCGATCGGGCAGTACTAAGTGGAGCCGGTGGAAATGAGGCTCTGGGCAGCGACGGTCGTCACAGAGCTGAAGTAGCGGGCATTTGTAAATAAGTTCGTGCTAATAAAGAAAATATAAGATAAGGCGGTAGAGCTAAATTTATCGTACCATGGGCAGGATTTGGACAGGGGCAAGAGCGATGCAGGAATAAGGGAGGGGGGTTTGAAGGAGGGTGAATGAGCAGAAAGAGAGGAGGTTGCTACACGCAGAGAGAAGACGAAACTGGATTAATAGCGGTCGTGCACTATCTGATTAATCTTCGGAGGATACAAGCGAGCAGGGCAGTTGAGATCTATGGGATTGGGGACAGGTAGGTGTGCACAATGAAACGCTGAAACTGAATTTTCATGAATTATTTATAGTTTCGTATGAATTTAAGGGGTTTGAATTGAATAATGAAAGCATGAGGTATGAATCATAAAACTGGGGGTCCGTTTCATGAAAATCAATCTATTTATATAGGGATTTAGTAGGTATAAAGGGGGTAAAATACTATGTCAAATATCTACTTCTTTACTTAATATATGTAATTTTCAACTGAACTAGATTTGTTGATTGCACTATGTTACCTAAAGCTCCCGCAATAAGTAACAACTTAGTCAATTATAGTGAGACTCGATATACACGGTATAAAGCTTTAGTTATAGGTATATATTTGTTCAAGTCTAAAGAGTTACTCTAAGGTATTAATAAGAGCTCTATATAAGAGACTCTCATCGTAGGCTAGTCCCGTATTAGCTAGCGTCGAGTGCTCTTATTTATGTCTTGTAACCCCTGTTTTTGCCCGTCCTCCGTATTCGCGTAATTCGCCGATTACGTGAATATTATTATTCACACACTAGCAACTCTTCTTAAGAGCTTGCCTTTCTCTCCACTTATTTAGTCAACTTAGCGTTAAACTTATTAGTCTCGATTAGCTCACGTAATACTAAGTAAGCCTTTAACTTAGTTATAGCGTCGGTTAGGTTACTAGTTCCGTTAATTTAATTGACTCTATCGATTTCCTTACGTTCGTAACTTTAGTGAAGGTATATAAGGTCGACTATAAGTCTCTTCTCTTATATTGCACTTAGCTTAACGATATAGTCGTATATTGATTTAGAATCCATATAGATGCGTAGCAGAATAGTCGTATTAAGTACTGCCTTAAATGTCGACTTAATAACTAATACTATATCGAAGCCGTTGCTCATAACGAAGAGCTCTAAGGCTAGTATAAATCGAGTGATTCTCTTACACTTTGTGCTAGACTAATAGAGTATATTAGCTTTTCCGTCCTTATTAGTAACGATAATGACGAAGCCGATTTGTGAACTGTAATCGGCGTTATTAGTAAAGCTTCCGTTTATAAAGACAGCTATTTACACACTAGTAGTCTTTAATTTAACGAATCGTAAGCCTCTGCCGCTATTGTCTTTTTACTATTAGAGCCTCTTATTTAGCTCTTTAATATAGTAATACTAAATATTAGTTACTTATGTTACTTATAATAAGTCAAACGCGGCTTTAAGTTACGAAATAGTACTAAGGTAGGCTCCGCGGGCTCGTTATACGACATATTACTCTCGTAAAGTAACGTTCTTAGTGACTTTGCCTCTAGTATTAGTTATATCTATTACTTTCTCTTAGACAAGTTATAGGGATTCGGTCTATTGTGCCTAGTCTAAATATATACTGCCGTTAGTGCTTAGAGTGATTATTCCTTTATTAAATTTAAGAGCGTGGTTTGTCGTGAGTTCCTCTCGTGGTTTCACTTTCTTTTTTGACTTTAATAGCTCCTCTTTTTCCTTAATTACAAATTCGCTGTTTATTAAAAAGAGTATATTATTAGTCTATAAACTAACGATACTAAAGCTATTTCCGTTATTAATATATATAAAATAAGGGTCAAACGTTAAGTCCTTAGTGTTAAGTTTAACCTTATAATACTTATACTAAATATTAAACTAATAATTTCTTGACTCTAATACTCTATATAGTAGCTTTCTAACGCGGAAGAAGCAGCCTTCTTATTAAGGTACGCCTTTTAGCGCTCGGACGTAGATTTCTTAGACGAGCTCTATATTTAACTGTGTGTAGGCTTGGGTTATATCCTGTAAATAAAGCTTATACTCCGGGAATATTGCTATTAGGCAAAGTAAGACTCTTTAGCTTATGTGTTAAATTGTCAGTAATTAAGTTTATATAGTCGTCTTTTCTTTGTCGTTATATACTTAAATAATAAGTCTTGACTTCTTATAAGTATTTAGTGTACTTGCGTCCTTAACTTTGTCGATAAAACGTGAGTTAAATATTCTCGTATTAATAGGGATATTATAATAGTTTACGGACTTAAAGGTCTAGTTATCGATTAGTCTGTTAATCTCCTTTTGTCGCGAATTTTCGTAATTTGGCTCTCTGTTAACGTATATAGTAACATCGTACTGTACGGCACGTAGTCTGCCCCTACGTCGTCGAATAAGTATAAGAGTCGCGTCTAATAGTGTAATATTATCAATTAACTCTAGTTGTAATTCTTAGCGATTCTCTTGTGTTAGTTCAGTGTTATTTTATAGTTCCTACTACTCCTTGTATATTAATTTTACGTTGTTTTGCTCTTATGTCTCTTATAGAAATAGTCGCACAGATATTAAGCGTAGAGTTACGGCCTTATTATTAACTTATACGATATACTCCTCTCCTTAGGTTACTAATAGTATATGTGGGCTTATCTACTCGCCGCTTTTCTTTCTAAGTCTCTCTCTATACGTTATTACTAAAAACTAAAGTAGTAAATCCTTAACAGTCGTTATACTTAATCTATTATAAGTATATAGTGCTTTATTGACTTATAACTACGCGTTGAGCTTCTAAGCCTCTACTATAGCTTTCTTATATACAGCGGCTCTCTCTAATATAGTCTTTAATAGAGTATTGTTTATTATTATACGGGGGAAGGCGCTAAAGACAAGTAATATTAGTATTAGGCTGTCTGGTCTTATTATATTGTTAATTGCCTTAAGGGCTATTTATAATGCGCTCTCTTTTGACAAGCCTAGTGATTCCGATTTGACTATGTCGTAAATACGCTTTAAGATGGCATAGTAGCGCTCCACTTAACTAATAAAATAGTAGGCTTCTGTAAGTACAGGTTTTATTATAATTCCTAGGGAAGTGGCCTATTAGTTGAATTCGCTATTAATAAATTGAAGTCCTTAGTCGTATATAAGTATATCTAGTAGTCCTAAGTACGTGTCAATCTAGTATTCCTTAATCTTTTCTTATACGTGCTCTACTGTCGTATTCTTAAGCTATCGTCCGGCCTAAAAGCGTGTCGATTAGTCTACTATATAAACTATATTAGTACTATCGATTACAGCGATATTAATAGAAACATAATAGTTGAAGTCGGCATTATCTCTTAAGATAAAGTGAAATCTGCTAGGCGATTTACTGTGCTTTTAATATTCTTTATAATACTTAGTTATATACTTTAACGCGTCTATATTAATATTATAGCTTACTCTATTAAGGAGCTTCTAAAGGCGTTTTATTAATAAATAGCCGAAACGCTTGTGAAGGCGGCGTATCTCTAGTTTTATAAGGTAATATTCGTTCTATTTAATTAATTCCGTAAGAAAAGTGTAAAGTGATTCGTCCTAGAGGAGCTAGGGGTAACTAAATCGTCAGATAATTAGTACCTCTCTCTATTCGTCTTCCTTACGAAGTGTATTTATTAGGTTATTAAAGTAAAGCTTATTTCTGTCTATATCGGCAAGGGAAAGTAGAAATAGAGTCCTTATATAAAAGACGTGAAATCAGAGCTTTCTTACTAGTATATTAATGTCGATAAAGCCAATAAAGGTAGCGTCGCCGATGCCGAATTTGACGCTAATCGTTATAGATTCGTTGATTTCTGTAGGGTACAGCTTATTATAAGCCAAGTACTAGTTATAGCCTACTATAACTCTGCGAGCTACGCCGGTGTCGATTAAGATTTTATAGAAATCATGTGAATTATATTATATTTGTATTAATTCTATAAGTAGTTCTAGTGTCTTTTGCTTTCTTAGCTTAATATATAGTAAGGCTTAGTTTATAAGCTCTATAATTATAATCTCGGCCTCTTCTTGTGTGATCTCTTCATAGAATAGTACTTCTAATAAGTCTTTGCTAGAGTTATATAACGTAAATATATTACTGCCGCTAAAGGTAACATTATCGGCGAAGAATTAATTATAATACTCCTCTTATGTTCCTATATAATCAACGATAAACTATTAAAATCTCTTATTAAAGCCTTTTTTAAACTTATTATTGAATTTAGTATTATTCTGGCGTTTTTATACCTCTTTTGCGGCGTCTTGTTCGTGTTATAGATACTCTATTAACTAATAGCCCGGCTTCTTACATATAATATATTGTTTCTTAAGTCTTTATTTGTGTTTATTATAGCTTAATTTGCCGTAGTTCTTATCTTTTAGTTAGTGATAATACTCGTAGTTCGTAAAAAAGGTTTCGGTCGTACTCGTAGAGCCGTAAACGTGTTCGTATATTTAAATAGAGCTTTTAAGTGAATTGACTAGCTTTATAAGCGTCGCAGGTAGTACAGAACAAGTGTTTTGGCATTCAAGTAAGTCTTAGCATACTTATATAAGCTTACTATACATAAAGTTATCGCTCTAAAGGTCGTATATTAGACTATAGCGTATATATATAAGGTCGTTTAATATTTACGTAAAGTATTCTATAAGGCTCTTTTCTAGAGTCTTTTACTTATATGCCTTGAGGTTAACTAAGTTTTATTTAGTCAAGTTCGCACGTTTAAAACTCGCATTTTTAAAGTAGTAGGCAGGGTGGGGAGAAAAAATTAAGTTACTTTAATTAAATTAAATTAAAATTTGAATAACAACTTGACTTAATTAAATTAAAGTAACTTAAAAGTTACTTAATTTTTTACTTAATTTTTTACTTAATTTTTTACTTAATTTATTATAACAAATTTAATTAATATATAACTCTTAATATATAAACTCTGCTTCTTCTATATTTGTATTAGGCTCTTTATTAGCCTCTTTTTCTTCCTCTATAATAGTACCCCAACTTCTTAAACACATTATTATATTAAATGTGTCTTTATTTAATCTATTCCTTAGCTTATTAATAACTAAAGCCCCTTGTGAAAAAAATCTTTTACTAGAAGCACTAGTAGCTGGAATAGCTAAATAGCGTCTAGCTATTATAGCTAATATAGGGTAATTAGAGCTATTTAACTCCCAGTAAGCTAAAGGTAAAGTCTATTATAATATTAGTAAATTTTTAAATATATATAATTATAATTATAACTTACCTGTTTATTTTGTCTTTTTTCGCTTAAATAAGCTTGTAATTTATCTAAATCTTCGTCTTTAGACTTGTTAATATATATATTATTATCTGAATCGTCGTTTTCACTATATATATTAAGGTTTTCAGCTTTAGGTAAAGCAGGTAACCTAATATAATAGTCTCGTTTTTCCCTATAATAAATATTAGTATAATATTATAAGAGTAAGATATATTACTTACGAAGTATATTCTGCTTTTAATACTTCTGTTACGGACCAAGTACACGGGTACTTGAGGAAAGGAAAGGAGACCTTAGGCTTAAGAAGGCCTTCTGATCTTTATAATAAGAAGGGCATTTAAGAGAACTCTTAGACTTTATATACGGGTATAATATTGGACAGAGGAATATATAATAGAATGTAGCACTAGTCACTAGTTAGTATCACGAGAATAAGTGGAACTTAAGTCACGTGATAAATCTTAGGATCTTAATAGATCTCTAAGATCTTAAGATCTAAGGAGATCTAATAGGCACGAAGGGTTTTATATAAGACTAACACGTCTGCTATTAAATAGGAGCTTCGTGTTTAACTTAATATAGTATCTTTACTTATACTTAATAACTGTCTTCTCACGTACGTGATATACTTACTTCTCGATTATTGAGATCAACTAGCCTTCCTGTGTTTACTGAGTAAATACACGACTGTTACACTTTGAGTACCTTCTCGTTAGAAGTACTAACTCACGTACGATATATCTCCTCTTATTACTAGAAAACCCGCGTAAGTAATTAGCCTAACGGCTAATACTATTAATACTCTATTATCCTTATTAGTAACTAAGGGGAAGTCACACTACGACGATATAGAGATAACTGACGCCCCTGAGGTCCCGTTAATTAAGTTTAGGAAGTCCCTTAAGGTCAAGCTCCTTAACACCTTCTTAGGTAATCGTCGAGACTTAGAGACTTAGCTTCTCTAAGTTGAGCTTTATTAGTACTTCAACGACGACAAGTTCCTTACTACTGAGAGCTATTATATCTAGACTACCTTATACCTCTAAGGGGAAGTTATAACTTAAGTCGAACCTTTCCTACGAGACTACTTTAATAACGAGGACACTTGCGGAGTTATACTTACTACGTAGTCTATGTTTAGAAGATAGACGGGATTTAAGCGCGAAATCCGCCGAATGTTTGGCGACATCGACGTAGTAAAAACTGCGGAAACCTACTTATATAGTCTTAAACAGACTAGTAGTGTAGTTGCCTACGCCACGGAATTCCAACGATACGCTAATAAAACCGGCTAAAACTCATAGTCCCTTTTTAATTATTATTAACGAGGACTTAAGGACGACATCTAATTAGAATTAACCCGGATTGAGCCCTAAGCTCACGACATCGTTACTCTAATTGAATAAACTGTTTATATTAAGAACTAGATCCACGAGTTTAAACGAGAACAGCGATCCTTCGAGGGAAGTAACTATTAGCCGAGGGCTAGCGGTCGGCAAAGACATAATAGGGTAAAAGAGAACTAATAGTCGGACCTTATAGAACTCGACGTAACCTCTCGTAAGGGCAAGGGGAAGCCTCGCCAAGGAGGGCCGTCTAAGGAGGTTATAAACGAATGACGCGAGAAGAAGCTGTGCTTCGAATGTGGTCTTCCGGGCCACATAGCTAGCTCTTATCGACAAAAGAAGCTATAGACCGGCAAGAGACAAGCCAATATTATAGGACGAGGCGGGTATAACGGGCTAACTAAGTAACTTAACGCTACTAGTACCGCCTATTACTATATAACAACTAATGAGCTTAAAGAACATCACATCTATACGTAATTAGATGAAGTAGGCAATAGTAATAGCGAATAGAACTTTACTGACGACAATTATATTAGTCAGCACATAAACGAGCCGGTGGGCATTGTCGCTTTGCTCGAAGCCGCTTCACTTGAAAATAACGTAGCCACTGGCTACGACAATAGCACGGCACCCCACGACAGCGACGACGATGTTGTCGAATATATAAGCGTTAGGAAGGACAGCGACGAGGAGTACGCCGACGACTTGAGAGAGATCGCAGACATAAGTTACAAAGGCTACCCCCTGCCACATAACAGCAGAGCACTCGTGACAGGCAAAGAAGAGTCAGAGGAGGAAGCGGAGGGACTGACTGGGACCCCCGAGCCAGGACCGCCGTAGCCCCCCTTCTTGGGACTACTATTAGGCGAAATCTGGGAGGTCACCTAGAGAGAGGAAAGCCTGTATCGAGAAGCTTGTAACAGCCGCTATTAGACAAACATTAAGACTTAGGTCACTTATAAGGAACTAGGGAATATATCCCTTAAGGGACCCAAGTGGGGCGAGAGGTATAAAGTAGTGTTTCGCGACTATAAACGTATCAGGTGGAAGTAAGTTGAGCACTCTAGTACACTAAAGACATATATGTAGTTTATACCACGGGAAATCGTACTAGTACTTAACTTACAAGAACCCCCCGAGTAAGGACAGCGGTGGGAAATCTTAGCCGAATTAAAAAGAAGCCGTATGTGGGTTAACTTGAGCGATGAATTATACGCTTACTACGAACGGTATAACTTAGTCACGTATTAAGAGCTTAGAATCGGCCTAGTCTTTGACGTGCTGTGTGCTACGAGAGAAAGACGATCGTGGAGGAACGTCCTTACTAGTTAAGTCTATTATAAGTACTTCACTACTAGGTAGTTGGCCGTTATAGGCGACTATTACTTAATAGTGGAAGTAACGATTAAAGGAGTAAAACTAAAGGTAATAGTAGATTCCGGAACATAAGGGAACTTTATATCTCTTACTATTATAGTCTGACATCTCTTACTAACTGAAGTCAAGAAGGACGGGTACTATCTAGTACTCGCCGATAGAGGACTTGCCGCGAACAGCCTAATTGACGTGTAGACGGAATACTTACGTATAAGGATCAGCGGACACTTCGAAAAGATCCAGTTTAATATAACGAAGATTAAGAACCACGACATTATCCTCAGGCTCTTATAAATAGAAAAGCACAATCTAAACATTAACTAAGGAACAAAACAGCTACAGTTCGATAGTTACACGGACTACTTCCAAGCTTCCAAGGGAATAGTGAGCTTAAGAGAGGTTAGCGCCACCTCTAAGGAAGAGCTCAGATATCTAAAGGGGGATCCACTAATGAAGATTATATTATTAGTATATAATAAGTTTACGGTATTATTTAGAGAAGAACGAGGCATAAAAGCCCTACCTAAACATTAAGACTACGATCATCGGATTGAGTTAGTAGAAGGTACTAAGCTGATATTTCAACTACTTAGGGAGTATTCGGCAGGCGACTTGATAACGATTAAGTAATATATTAATGAAAACCTAGCGAAGGGATTCATTAGGGAGTCTAAATCCCTATAAGGGAGCAACGTCCTCTTCATAGAGAAGAAAGACGGAGGACGACGAATGTACATCGACTACCGTCGATTAAACAATACTATAAAAAAGGATTATTATACACTACTATTAGCTAAAGAGCTGCGGGATAAACTCACTAGGGCCAAGATCTTCACTTAGCTAGACTTACGAGGCGTGTACAACTTTATTAGGATAGCTAAGGGTAAAAAAGAGAAAATAATATTTCGCACACGTTTCGGTTACTACGAGTACACGGTTATGCCTTTCGGACTAACTAACGCACCTACTATATTTTAGCGTCTAATTAATAATATTTTGCGGTAGTACTTAGACGTAACTTATATATATTACTTAGATAACATTCTAGTCTACTCTAAGAACGAGGAATAACACGTAAAGGACGTGACGGCTATCCTCGAGAAGCTAGAAGCCGCTTCTATACTTCTTAAACCCGAGAAATGCCATTTTTATATAAAGGAGGTTATCTTCCTTGGCTACGTGGTTACTACTACTAGATTAGCTATAGACCTTAAAAAAATCCAGGCAATTATAAAGTAAACTAGACTTACTAACGTTAAGGAAGTATAATCTTTCCTCGGATTTACTAACTTTTACTGGCGATTTATTAAGGACTACTTAAAAATCGTAGGGCCACTTATAGAGCTAACTTACAAGGATAAGGAATTCAATTGGACTGACAAAGCTAAGAAGGCCTTTGAAGTACTCAAAGGGGCCTTTATTAAGGAACTAGTCCTCACCTCCTTCACACCTGACAAAGAGATCTAAATAGAGACAGATTCTTTAGATTACGCTATTAGCGCCGTTCTTAGCTAGCCCGGCGAGAATAGGAGATAGTAACTAGTCGTATATTATTCGCGGAAACTATTACTAGTAGAACTTAATTATAATATCTACGACAAGGAGTTATTAGTAATTATAGACGTAGTACGCGAATGGAGGGTCTACCTCGAGGGATCGCCTCACGAGGTATAAATCCTAACGGACTATAAGAATTTTATTTACTTTATAATTACTAAGGAACTGAACTAACGACAGGTTTAATAATACGAAACACTCTCTATAATTAAGCTTTATATTTCTTATGTTAAAGGAACGGAAAATGCTCGGGTAAACGCCCTAAGCAGGAAACTAGAATATCTTGTAAATAAAACCCACGAATTATATATTATACTTAAGAAAGATAGTGACTCGTTAGTTATTAACTATTAGTAGTTAGTTATAACGGGCTAGGCCGCGGAGAAAAACTAGAAGGGCTACGCTAACGACCCGGTCGTGGCCGAATAACGGAGACAACTAGGCGAGGGATTCTCTTTTACCTTAAGTAGAACTCTCTTATACTAAGGACGAATTTACGTACTTACTTAGGAACGGACGAGCTTCGTCAAGGAATAGTATAGGCTACTAGCTCATGGACACTAAGGGATCGCCAAGACGTTATTTAAGTTATCTAGGGAATACTATTTCTTAGGAATAAGGAAAGTAGTCAAGGACGTAGTATCCTCGTGTAATATATATATACGGAACAAGGCTAACTACTATATACTATATAGACTTATGAAAATACTAACGACACTACCACGCCTATAGAAGTTAATCGCTTTAGACTTCGTAGTTGAATTACTACTCTTAAAAGATCTAGTCACAGGAATCGAATACGACTTGATCTATATAGTCACAGATAAGTTCACTAAGTACGCGTATATAGTACTAGTACTAGGAACTTAAAGTGTATTATAAATGGCGTAAGTATTCCTCTAAATAATCTTCGCGAATCACAGAATACTTAATAAGGTCATCTTAGACAGAGACAAGCTCTTTACCTCGAAGTTCTAGAAAACTCTGATAGTACTCTTAGGGATAAAATAGAAAATATTAATAGCCTTTTACTTATAGACAGATATATAGATAGAACAAATTAACTAGATAATAGAGACTTATCTTCGATATTATGTAAATTATAAATAGGACAATTAGGTTCAACTGCTCTTACTTGCCTAGTTTGTATATAATAGCGCGGATTAAGAGACTATTCGAGTATCGCCGTTTTATGCGAACTACGGGTATAACCCGACGGTATATAATCCACTAATCGCAGGTCAAGGGACTACGCAAGAAGCCATACTATAAAGAGATAAGCTTAAGTAATTACATAAGGAATTATTAGCCGATATTTTATTTATAGCGTAAAGATCAGTTATTTATTATGACAAGAAGCGTAGTGTGGGACTAACGTTAAAAGAAGGGGATAAGGTCTACTTACTCTAAAAGAATATCGCGACAAAACGACTAAGTCACAAATTAGATCACAAGAAGTTAAGATTATTTAAGATTGCTAAGGTTAAAGGACTAGTCAATTTCCAGCTAGCACTTCCGAAAACAATAAACATCTACTTAGTATTCCATATATCTCTCCTCGAACTAGCACCGCTAAGAGTACTAGCTGCTCCTGTCACTAAAATACAGCTGATTAACCCGAACGTTAAGTATAAAGTCGAGACTATCTTAGACTATTAGTACTTCCGCGGCGTTACTAAATACTTAATTAAGTAGAAAGGGTACTTATAATTAGAAAACACTTAGGAACTTAAGTCTAACTTCTACTACCTTAAGTTACTCTAAAGTTTCTATTAACGAAACCTAGGTCTACTTAGAAGGAGTCCCTAAAGTCCAGCAACGGCTCTTTATATAAGGGGAACTCAGAGGAATCGCTAGCGGACGGCGGTGTAGGCGGCCGAGCGGCAGAAGCTTCCTTCTTCTTCCTCTCCTCTGCCTCTTGCGCCTCTGCCTCCTCTAACTCGTCTATACTCTTTAGTCTATAACGGAGTATCTCTATTTCCCGTTTCTTTAGGAACTTGCGCTAACGCGTAAGGCGGTCTAGACGGCCTTCGGCTACGAGTATAGCCTCCGCGTACTGTTTACGGGCCTTGTGCTCCTTAGCACGCGCGGCGCGCTCTTCCTCCTTTAGTTTCTATTTTATTCTCTCTAGAACTTCCTAATCGCTTATTACAGGCATTTTAATATTATATTTCTTCTTAAGGCGAGCGCACTCTAAGTAACAAGTCGAGGCGCCCGTGGAAGACACAATACACGTCTTCCTAGTCTTCTCGTATAAAGAATAAGGCATAGTTTCGATCCTAGAGGTTTTGATTCTACGGGTAAGGAGTAAGCGTTCACGAATTTTCTTGTTCTAGTTAGAGGGTATAATAAAAGAAGAAGATAGCCATAAGCCGTCGTCAGTATTTCCTTTAGCGTACTTAAGCGTGGGGACTACGCTAGGCTAAGAAGGAGATAGTATTACAGACTAAGTACACGGGTACTTAAGGAAAGGAAAGGAGACCTTAGGCTCAGGAAGGCCTTCTAATCTCTATAATAAGAAGGGTATTTAAGAGAACTCTTAGACCTTATATATAAGTATAATATTAAACAGAGGAATATATAATAGAATGTAGTACTAGTTACTAGTTAATATCACGAGAATAAGTGGAACTTAAGTCACGTAATAAATCTCAGGATCTTAATAGATCTCTAGGATCTTAGGATCTAAGGAGATCTAATAGGCACGAAGGGTTCTATATAAGACTGGCACGTTTATTATTAGATAGGAGCTTCGTACTTAACTTAATATAGTATCTTCACTTATACTTAGTAACTGTCTTCCCGTGTACGTGATACACTTACTTCTTGATCATTGAGATTAACTAGCCTTCTTGTGTTTACTGAGTAAATACACGACCGTTACAACTTCTAAAATATCAATAATTTGTTCTCGACTCAAGCCTAAGCTTACTAATCCATCCTTTTTAATTCGAGGATCTAATAATAGACTTATATATAA